>OY982587.1:2268952-2328435 GCA_963859945.1 Euplagia quadripunctaria
CCTGACACACACACACGCACACGCACACGCACAATTAATACAATTCAACTAAATTAAAATCATTGATTTCAGTTACAACCTATTACACTAGGCAACAAAAAAAGTATTTTTTTTAGATCTGAGTATGTAATTCAAGATCACCTACTAAAGGAAAATTTCTCAGTCACGTATAGATTTTAAGAGGAATTGATCTTTATTTTTTACTGATTTCATCGCTATTTTACAATAAATTAATTAAAGTAAAAAATTAACTTTTTTTTTATTCTTTTTCACCTATCTTTTGTGAGCAGAAGTTGGGGTCACCCTTATCAAAAACCAGTAATAGTCTGCAAGCATCACAGAATTCCATTTCCCTTGATAACGTGCTTCTCTACTGAGACAATATCTTGGTAAAAGCACTCACCGTGCTCATCGCTTACAGGCACCTAGATTTTCTACAAAAAAATCTAGGTGTGAATGCAAGAAGTATATTTTTATGACATATTAAAACTCAGTTCTTTATAAGCACTTAACAATTTATTTACTAGACTCTCATATTAATGATTTTCCTAAAATTATTTGTGACATCAACAAACGCCGACCAAGCATTCTTTTCTTCAGTTTTTAATGTCGAAATAAACTGAGGATATTTTATTGAGTTTCTCACATCTAGCCCCAATGAGCACACCTTTAATTTTAGCACCACTCAAAGCAGAAACGGACTAGAACTTATATATTCAACATGGCCTGGAGACTTAAGTACTGGAAGATCTTTCGAATGAAGTATTGATTTAGTGACAAGAGATACCCTTACATATTTTATCGCGTGCTTAGATTTTGTAGAAAAACTTTTGACATTCGTGAAACAAAAAAATTGGTTGTCTGTAAAGTCGGTTTACAAACGATAATTTTACGTGATAACGTCATAAGAAAACACTGGAAGAGAGATAGATGCATCACAAGCCGAACGCTTAGGCCGATCGTGCCTCTCTATGGCTTGTTGTTCCGCGCTCTCGCTTCCACGCTCTACTCAGGCGGAACGTGACAATGAGTCATGATATTGCGTGCGTGCAGCCGGCGTTCATCGATTTATAAGACGTTATCACGTGAATAACAGTCACTGACGTGATCCTTCGGTTCTCGCCAAAGCATGGGTTGACCAAAAGTCATTTGTTTTTTTTCCATTGAACCATTCGGTAAAATTTTTGTGGCACGAAGTACAACACATATGTGGCACCCAAAATTTGTCTTAGTTGTGAATGTCAAAACCAAAATATGCACGATTACACTTCATAATTTAATTAAAGATGTAATATGTATATGTTGACATTTTGGCGAGTATAAACCGCAAACAATACAAATCGGAAGAATTAACACAAAACTGAGACATTTTGATAGAACTAAATGTTTAGATAGATAGATAGAATATTCTTTATTGTACACCATTAATAACATACAGTGGAAACAGATCTCATATAAAATATTAGAGTACAATGGGCGGTCTTATCGCTAATAGCGATCTCTACCAGACAACCTTTAGATGGAGATACCTAATTACAGAAATGTTGTTAGTATAGTTGATTGCGTACTATTGAATATACAGACAAAACAATTTACACATATTTTATTTTATTATTTTTGGAAAACTTACAGCTAGAAAGGACAAAGGCAAATTAATAATAGCAAGTGATGGCCAATTATAAGATTTCACATATAACTAAATAACTTCGGTAACATCTAAACAACTTACAGGTTTACCAACATTGGTAATCGTGAAAATTAAAAAATTGAATTAACTTAATACTATTAATCGAAAAACTGGTCACAAATGATCCTTTTCATTTTAGTAACATTGGTGGTGAAAAGGTCGATATCCACACTCCGACATGCCGTGTTATGCATGCGGCTGGCTCTTATTAAATAAGCATTTTCCTTGTAGTTTGTGCTTAAAGAGTGAAAGTGAAAGAGTGCTGCGTAAAGACCTAGATGGTACACATAGTCCAATTTTGTTCACAAACTCAGTCACTTGGATTGAACCATTCATTATATTAAAAATGACAAGTCCGCAATTTTACGCCTTTCATATAAGGGAAGTAAATTAAATTTTTTACATCGACTTCTATAATTAGATAAGTAACAATTGTATACATATATACATAAATTGTATAGATATATACATATATATAGCTAGTTAGTAGATATCACATACTCATAGTATTTTCGAAAGTAATTATGGTCTTGGTTATGTAATAGAATAAGAAAGAAATAATGATATTACAGAGATAGATAGTGTTGCTTGACCAAATTTTTATAGGGTGTAATGGTTTCATCTTGCCTTATTTTTACTGGTAATGCATTCAACAAACGAGCAGCTAGGACCGTTTACTGTTTAACTGAGAAATTTAAAACTACCCCACATAAAATCATCAAAAAGAACAAAGTTTTTTTTTCTCCTTTTCTATACGTGATTGAGATAAATGGTTATTTTTCTGGTATTAGGGGCATGATTATCTATCAAAAACGCAATTAATTTATTCCGGGATTTTTTTAGTGTTGCCTAGTGTTAGGTATTTTTGAATTGTCAGGAGTAAAAGTCAGTCGTGAAGCTATTACCTGTTCCAATACATAGATCCTGTGGAGAAGAACAGGCAAGAAATTCCAAGGACACTTTTAAAATTTTGAGAATTACGTAAATTGACTATAAATTTCGGCCAATATGTGATAATGAACAATAATATCTTACCTTATGAGCAGACATTTCTTTGACAGCGTTACACTTGAATGAGCACATTTTACAGGAATATAGGTACAGCTTGAAGTTGGGGGACGCTAATAGCTCGTGGGGGGGAGGAAGGTCACTCTTGCGTTTGCGGCCTCTCCCTCGACCTCGGGGCGGAGATGCTAACATGGCCCTGGAGCAAAAATATTTTAATTATTATACGAGCTACGCTGCACATTTTTTTTTTTTTTTAAACATTGAACATTGAACCTTTGTGTTACAATTACTTATTATTTAAGCACATTAAAGTAAGTTCTACATTTTTTTAAAGTTTAAAGTTAATTATTTACATCCATAACTCTTCTCAATTTTCACCATGACGGAACAGGAGTTGATATGGTTCTTCGCGTATCTCTTTCACCGCCAAGAGTACAAGCGGGGACACGGTGACACTCTGTTTTTTTATTCTTTACTAGCAACCCGCCCCGGCGTCGCATGGGTACACATTATACACCAAAACCTTCGTCATGAATTACTCTGTCTATTAGTGAAAACCGCATGAAAATCCGTTCAGTAGTTTTTCAGTTTATCGCGAACAGACAGACAGACGCGGCGGGGGACTTTGTTTTACAATATGTAGTGACGAGCGATATGTATTGGAATTTAGCCATAAAATAATAAAAACGAGGTAGCTGCGATGCGCGCGCCCCCTTCCTTTTTATTATATAGCACTCCTCGTCCTTCCTCTCCTCGAAAGAGTTCCGCTATCCAATTCCTGGCTCCATCATCAGACCATTGTTACCAATCTCAATCTGTTGGACTCGTCAAAACGAATCATATGAGCTCATACTCGAAGGGTTTACTAGTAGCCACTGAAGAACTCCACTATCCAATTCCTGGCTCCATCATCAGACCATTGTTATCAATCTCAATCTGTTGGACTCGTCAAAACGAATCATATGAGCTCATACTCGAAGGGTTTACTAGTAGCCACTGAAGAACTCCACTATCCAATTCCTGGCTCCATCATCAGACCATTGTTATCAATCTCAATCTGTTGGACTCGTCAAAACGAATCATATGAGCTCATACTCGAAGGGTTTACTAGTAGCCACTGAAGAACTCCACTATCCAATTCCTGGCTCCATCATCAGACCATTGTTACCAATCTCAATCTGTTGGACTCGTCAAAACGAATCATATGAGCCCAAACTCGAAGGGTTTACTAGTAGCCACTGAAGAGCTCCACTATCCAATTCCTGGCTCCATCATCAGACCATTGTTACCAATCTCAATCTGTTGGACTCGTCAAAACAAATCATATGAGCCCAAACTCGAGGGGTTTACTAATAACCACTGAAGAGTTCCATTATCTAACTTCTGGCTCTATCATCAGATCAGCTCCAAGATGCCAAATTATAGTATTGTCAGTCAAACTACATATATGTACAAAGTTTCATTTCGATACGACAATTAGAAGTAGGTAGAAATTGAGTTCCAAGATGTTTTTTTTAAGGTATTGGGGGCAAAGGAAGAGACGGGTCACCTGATGGTAAATGACTACCGCCGCCCATGGGCACCTGTAACTCAAAGTGCGTTGCCGGCCTGTAAGATGGGAGTAGGGGAAGAGAGAAGGGTTAGATCGTCCGGTAACCTCACTCACTCGGCAATGCAATTATTGTTTCACTGCCGGTTTTCTGTGAGGCCGTGGTATCACTCCGGTCGAGCCGGCCCATACGTGCCGAAGCATGGCTCTCCCACGAACAATTTGTTTACATAGTTACAAGTTAGATAATAGAACCGTGTTAATAGATTGCAACTTACTTGGCTTTTTGTAACGTTTTCGCTTTTTCTAGTATCTCAGTTGGAGACAAAATTTTCTGAAACAAAATGTCCTTGTTAAGAAAAATATGAAAATACTTACTGCTTCTAATCTTGACTTTGTTGTTTGCAAGATCTTTTGTGTTAAGGCCACCAATTGTGCAATTCTTTTCCCAATACAAAAGTAGACTCAGTTACTCCTTATAACACCAGCTATCTGCAGTGATAGTCCCATTTAAATCGGTCCACCCGTTCCGGAGGTTAGCCGTAACAAACAGACCAACATTTCAAAAAAAATTGGCAGTCATGGGACTGCCGACAGAAATGATAACATAAACAAAACGAGGAACTTAAAACGTCACATTAGCAGGTTGGTGACATTAATTAATAAGGAGCTGACAGAACTCAATGTTTAGATTAGCGCCCTCTAGTGGATCTACATATGTACTATTAGCGTGACGGTGCGAGTTCAGTGCTTTTTCCCCATAGCAAAAGTGCACAAACGTGCCTAAAGAAGTTTTCACTTCACATTGGATTGAGTAAAATTCTGTTATTTTGAAATTACAAACTGGTGAACTTGTAACAGCTCCGTGTAATGGCTGCCGAAAAAGTTGCCTACGCCAAGATATTTCACATAACATTTGCCTTTCATAATACAATATTGCCAGGTTGCAAAATTAAATAATTATAAAAACAAAATAATTATAAGTTCAGAAACTAACTACAAATAAATAAAATTAAAATTGACTGGCCTGTTGGTCTAGTGGTTATTGACTCTGACCGCTATGCTTATAGGTCGTGGGTTCGATTCCCACCTGAGTCTGGGTGTTCTTTGTGTCCGTTGTTTCTATGTTTGTAAAAAGTCCCCCGCGACACAGGAGTAATTCCTAATGCGGGAGTTGTCTTTTTAAAGAAAGAAAGAAAATTAAAGTGTCTATTTCTCATCATCAACATCTTCCTCCCCTCATCCCAAATTTAGTTGGGGTCGGTGCAATGTGTTTCATTCCAAGAGTTTTGGCTGGTTGTGGCCGGACTGCCTGACGCCAACCTTCCTTGGGAATGTAATCATTTTCAGACGGGACAAAGGAAGAAGTTAATTTGAGGTTAGGAAAATGGATAGGGCGAAGGAGCCAGGGACTGCGACTGCAGTAGTCACAGAGGCCAGGGTATACCCGAATGTCCATCCTGTGACTGGAGAGGCCCTAGGACAGGGAGATTCAGGGTTATACATACATTTATTGTATTTTCTTCCTTCTTCTCACTACTGTTGACGCCGGCAGCGGCTTCCTGCAGCGAGGACTTGAGGAACACGAGTGGTGCCTGGCCATTTTGACTGTCTACCATCACATAGGAATCTTGGTTATCGGGGTCTGAAATGAAATCTTATATTAGACTATTAACTTCGTGAGTAGCTTTTGTCGGCGGTTTCGCTTGCGTTAATGTTTTTTGCATTCCTCGGGAACAGAACTTTTCTATTTAACAGACCCTGTAACTCTGACAACATGTATGGAAAATTTCATGGCGATCGATGGAGCAGTTAAGGGGTTAAAGCGTAACAAAAAACGAACTTTCACTTTTATACTTCGGTTTTTTTGAAGTGAAAACTTCTTTAGTCACGTTTGTGCACTTTTGCTGATTGCTGAACTCGTGACCGTTACGCCAATAATACATATATAGATCCACTAGAGGGCGCTAATCTAAACATTGAGTTCTGTCAGCTCCTTATTAATTAATGTCACCAACCTGTTAATGTGACGTTTTAAGTTCGTCGTTTCGTTTAAGTTTTCACTTCTATCGGCAGTCCCATGACTGCCTATTTTTTTGTTTTTTCTATAAACAATACTAGCACTGTGAGTCACACATTACTAGTATTCTTGTGGAAATTTTGGTAAAATCTATCCCACGAGAACCGTACATTTTCCGTGAGCAAAACCGAAGATAAGCGGCAGGTCTGGTGGTATAAGGTCGGGTATTAGAGTTTGCTGGCCCAAATCGGAGTCATCCAACTAATTAATTTACATCCTGTAGATTATAAATTGATTGTAATTAGTCAATACTATAAGAATTGTGTTGTTTGTAAGCGTAGCTACATCTCCAACAAAATTTTGGTTCAGCGCCATCTAGCGGAAGTGTCGAAACACGTAGTAAATTCTACAACGCGCAATGACAGTTTTTACGACGATTATTATGTATCAATTATTGGGTCCAGGTTCGCAAGGCATGCCTGGTGGGCCGTGGTCTAGTATTGTCGGAAGATACTCCCATATAGACAGGCCTGTCGGTCCAGTGGTTTTTGACCCAGACTGAACAAGAGGTCATGGGTTCAATTCCCACCCAGGACAAATTATTGTGTAATAAGCACAATCATTTATTGTTCTGTGTCTGCGTGTAATTTATCTATAATATGTATGTATTTAGTAATATATAAGTATGCTTATCAGCAGTCTGGTTACGGTGGTGTTATGACTTTTAATATAGATACACCAACTCCGAGGCCAGCCATCTTTTCAGATTTAATCCCACTAATATTATAAATGTGAAAGTTTGGATGGATGGATGTTTGTTACTCTTTCACGCAAAACCCACTAAACCGATTGCGATGAAACTTTGTATGTAGATAGCTGGAGACCTGGATTAACGCATAAGCTACTTTTTATCCCGATGTTCCCACGCGATCGGGACTTAGTTAGACTTAACTAGTATCTAATATATAAAATTCTCGTGTCGCTGTGTTTGTTGCCAAACTCCTCCGAAACGGTTAGACCGATTTTTAATGAAATTTTGTGTGCATATCGGGTAGGTCTGAGAGTCGGTCAACATCTATTTTTTATACCCCTAAATGATAAGGGTGACCCATCCCTAAATATATTTTTGTCAAAATTTTTGAAAAATGATTCATGAGGAAGGTTTAGGTGTATAATTTGTTAAGATTTTGTGAAAAATGATTGCAACATGTTGGTGATTGTTGAAGATGTCTCTGCTACCCGTGCGAAGCCGGAGCGGGTTGCTAGTAATACATAATTTATATGCTACGTACCTTCAGTGTCGCTGGACTGTAACACGCAGGTGACGGTGGCGTCCGACGACAGTTCCCCTGCGGAGCCCGTGTTGGTCACGAACTGGTACCCTTCCTCGCCATCTGGACACCTGCAAATAGACCAACAGATACATCTACATTTCTATACTAATAAATAAAATTGAAGTGTTTGTTTGTAATGTCATTATTACAGCTTTTTACTAAATGCATCCGAATGTTTATACTCATCAATCAATCAATCAATCAATTAGCCTATTCTAGTCCACTGTACATAAACTAAAAAAATATTTTTTAATTTTTTTAAGTGAAAACTTCTTTAGACACGTTGGGCTCTTTTGGTATGGGGAAAAGGCACTGAACTCGCGTGACCGTCACGCTCAGATGACATATGCCCCTATACCATAACAATAAAAAATATTATAAGTATACCTGACTAAAGTCAAATTCAATAAATCCAGTTGCACCAATCCCTTGCTGGTGTCCAAGACCTGCATGTACTTCGTGGGTTGGTCTCCACCATCTGTGAGAGGTATCAATCCACCTTCCTGTAAAAAAGAAACCAAACTTCTTAAATGGCTAAATTTTGAAAATAATTTTCCATCTCTCAGGAACTTTCTGTATCCCCTTTTTGTATCCATATTCATCTCTGTATCCCTGGCAAAGTGTATGCGAAATTTCAAAAAGATCAGACGAAAGGTAAGGCAGCGCATAAAATACGAACATACATACATTTTTTTATGGGATAGGGGGCAAACGAGCAGACGGGTCACCTGATGGTAAGTGACTACTGCCGCCCATGGGCACCTGCAGCTCCAGAGTGTGCAGGTGCGTTGCGGAGAGGGGGTAGATGGGGAAAATGACGACTCGATCGGCGAAATACAAGTAAGCATTGCTACACTGCCGGTTTTCTCTGAGGCCGTGGTATCACTCCGGTTGAGCCGGCCCATACGTGCCGAAGCATGGCTCTCCCACATTAAATATTGATTTGTATATCTATTTTAAAAAAAAGAAGATTTTGAAAAATGTGGACGTGTATGAATACAACGTTGTAATAAAATTTCTAAACGATCGGTAAAGAACTTTAGGAGATTCACGATTTTGAACAAACGAATATTATTTTTTTATACAATACTAGCTGCGACCCACGGTTTCACCAGGTTAAGACCCGACGCTGTGGGAATATCGGGATGAAAAGTGGCCTATGTGTTAATCCAGGTTTCCAGCTATCTACATACCAAGTTTCATCGCAATCGGCTTAGTAGTTTTTGCGTGAAAGAGCAACAAAGATCCAAACATCCTCACAAACTTTCACGTTTATAATATTAGTAGGATAGACTAGCTTTTGACAGCGACGTTCGCGTAATGTAGATTTTCTTAATCAATATTCTTCTTTTTCTTTCTTTATTATTTTCTTTCTTTCTCTATTCTTCTCTTTCTTTCTCTATTCTTCTCTTTCTTTATCTATTCTTCTTTTTCTTTCTCTATTTTTCTCTTTCTCTATTCTTCTCACTGTTTCTCTTTTTTCTGGATAAAACATACCCTATGACTTCTTCTGTACCCTGACAACTCGTTACTATGTATCTATATACTCGTTATATGTTGATCAACACATTCGATATTAAAATACAAAAGGTAGGTTAAAATACAAAAGTATACGCACCCTGTCCTTATCAAACGGAGTCACTTCGACTATTTGTAGCTGACCTGAAAGTTTAATAATTAAAGCTTTTAATAAAAAAAAACTTCCAAATTAAACTGAAAACTGTATAATTTAACAAAACTATAAAAAATGTGGTTGTTCTAAAAGTAGGGACCGAAAATAAAAAAATAAAAAATACAAGAAATTAATAAAACATTGGACAGCTATATACATAATTACCATTAAAAATATCTAATTTCATTTATTTAAGATTTTATAGTTAATTTTACAAGACCAAGAGAAAACCAGATTTTAGAAATATCCCCAAATCAATCTAAGTTTACATACCATCTTTATATTCAGCTGCCAAGATCTGTCCGTCAGATGTCTCCACAGTCACCTCTTCATCAGACATGTTGGACCTGGAAATGAAGTTATGATAACTTGAGCTTCGTTCCTATGGGCATGAAGCCTGGGTGGACGGATTCCATCATATTTTAGGGCCTTGGACCCAATTCAATTAACTGGAGAGATCTATAAGAATACTAATCATCATCATCATTTCAGCCATAGGACGTCCACTGTTGGACATAGGCCTCCCTTAATGACTTCCAAGAAGACCGGTTGAAAGCGGCCTGCATCCACCGACGTGCTGCGATCTTTAGCAGGTCGTCTGTCCACTGCGATAATGGACGTCCCACGCTGCGCTTTCCGGTCCGTGATCTCCATTCCAGAACTTTTCGAGCCATTCGATCATACGTTCTACGTGCTATGTGCCCCGCCCATTGCCACTTCAATTAATAAGGATACTAATAATGAATAGCAAAGGTATTTTTATCGCCTATAAAATGGTGTTTTTTTTGTTATTATAAGAGGATACTCACAGTATCCTTCGAAGTAACGATATGACGAATTATGATACGTATCCGAATGCGTTATTACTTTTTGGCGGACCTTGAACGGATCTTTTACAGTAGAAAGATTCATTTATTTCGGCACGACGAGACAATCAATACAAACAAGTAAAATTGAAGTGTCTGTGTGTAATATCAAAATAATATTTTTTTTAACGCCTAAAAATCATTTTTTTAATCTTTTGCCTGTCTGTTCTTGTTAACGCCTTATGGTAATCTAACAGCAGACTTAAGATACCTGCTCAAATTGGAGCCAGTAGTAGCAAATCCACCTACAGAACAATGCAGTTAACCACCATGAATAGTCACTTGAGACTTCCTTTTAACATATTTCCTTTACAATGCAATTACTACGCAATTACAACTAAGCGCACGCAATTAGTACTAAAACTGGCTGTAATAGAGCACTCTTTATCTATCAGTTGATGCACAGCACACTGTCCAGTTTTTTATATACCTTTACTGTTTGTACAAGTGTCTTTATGCATTTACAATTCTATAAAAAAATTATTAATTAACTTATATCAATTA
The DNA here is from genome assembly GCA_963859945.1 of Euplagia quadripunctaria. Classification (NCBI taxonomy): domain Eukaryota; kingdom Metazoa; phylum Arthropoda; class Insecta; order Lepidoptera; family Erebidae; genus Euplagia; species Euplagia quadripunctaria. Next base: position 2,279,593 of record OY982587.1, read on the forward strand.
TTGAGTTTCTAAGTACACTTAAAACCTGTATTGTTGAATAAAAACAGTAAAAGGGGTCAACCATTATTAGAAGATACCCTTGTTAACCCTCCAGGTAAGACCCAGAAAAATGGTAGTCTTTGAAAAATATTATCCCACCAATATTATAAATGTGAAAGTTTGGATGGGTGAATTTGTTACTCTTTCACGCAAAAACCACTGAACCGATTACAATGAAACTTGGTATGTAAATAGCTGGAGACCTGGATTAACGCATAGGCAAATTTTTATCCTTATATTCCCACAGGATCGGGACTTACGCGGGTGAAACCGCGGGGCGCTTCTAGTAAGAAATATTAAAGAACATGTTTAATTCCAAGACAGTCCTACAACATTTGACATTATGTGTTGATCTGAGCATAGTGCGCATAATGATAGTTTTGTCCACTAGTGAAAAGGATCACCTGAATTCCACAAGATGGAGGAATAGGGCTGTCAATGCAGAAATAATAGGACTGACATTTTAAGTGTTCGTAGGAAGCTGTAATGTAGTTGTATGCATGTCATATTATATGGATACTAAAAATAAGAAGTTTAAAAACACATAAGATGATGCTGGCTGAATACTTGTTTTTCTAACTTTTTTTTTTTTTTAAGGTATAGGGGGCAAACGAGCAGACGGGTCACCTGATGGTAAATGACTAGCGCCGCCCATGGGCACCTGCAACTCGAGAGTCACAATTGCGTTGCCGCCCTTTAAGGTGGGGGTAGGAGAAGAGGGGGAGGGGGGAAGAGTGTTAAGAGGGGCAGGAGGGGGGAAGAGGGAAAGGACGGGAATGAGGGAGAGGGAAGGGTTAGGGCCTCCGGTAACCTGCGAAACCGGCGAAATGCAATGCAAGCATTGTTTCACGGCCGGTTTTCTGTGAGGCCGTGGTAACGAGCGGAGTCGAGCCGGCCCATACGTGCCGAAGCATGGCTCTCCCAGACTCTCTAAGACCTAGAACTTAGTTGTAGACATACATACACGCATGCCTGTATACCCAAAGGGAGAGGCGGAGACTTATTAATACCTTACTCTTGAATAATATGATAGTGCATAAATTTAAAATTTAAAACACCTCCTAATGGAAAATCCCTTCAACGATTAGAAAAGAGCTGATAATCTTCAGACAGCTGAACAGATTTTCTTGAATTATATCTAAGAACACTCTCGATGAAGTCACATATCAAACGAAAAAAAAAACAATTAAAACGGTCCATTAATTTGGGAGCTACGATGCCACAGACAGACACACAGACACGTCAATCTTATAACCCCTCTTTTTGCGTCGGGAGTTAATAAAATTGACAATTTGGTACATATGCTTACATGCATACATTCACCCTTGAATCCTTGAAGCGGTAATCAGAGTCGTATTAATCCCCACATTTTGCCAACTATAATGTGGTCCTACTCCTGTAATAGGGGGGGCAAGCCTATAGCCGCCAACCAAGCCCTTTGGGAACTTAGGATGTATATTGAAAGGGAAAGACAGAAAGAATGAAAAATATTTACACAATAAACATCCGTCTTAACATTTTGGTATCGAGGATCAAATAAGGTACCTGCGTCAGCTCGTCACAGATCGCTCTGCACCACTGGTATTCTCGCAGGCCCCAATTTACAATAAAGCTTGGCAAGAAGGAAAGGGAATGGGAGGAAACGGATATTGCTTGTGCTAATGGACAGGGTAGAGTTAGCAATAGCTTGAGCGAGACAGGGTTGCATATTGGGAATTTAAGCTTGGAAATTTGGGTATATATTGAACCTATGTAGTAAAAAAGAGATATCGCGTATGTGGATGGATTGTTGAGATTTTAGTTGTATAAATATAAAAAAGTTAATTGGTTACTTTTGTGTATTTTATCTGTTCCCCACGCAGCTCCGCTCGCATGTACATATTTATATATTTAGCGCAGAACACTAATACTTTTACCAAATTAAAAGTAGCATAAGTTACTCCTTAAAACACTAGCTATTTGCCAGTGAAAGTCCTGTGGAAATCAGTCCAGTTAGACAACAAACAAAATAATTTTTAAATTGATTTTGTTGGTATATGTCCTGTGTAAACATTTGGATGCATTTAGTAAAACGCTGTTATTATGACATTACAAACAGACACTTTTATTTATTTATATAGATGTCTCACATTTGTAGTTATGCAGTGCATACCCCAAATTATCCTGTTCTCTTTGCAACACAATTTGTACCAACTTCAAAAGACTTATAGTAAACATTAATATTTATTAGTGTTATTTTATACACTGTTGACATTGTAGTCATGATACGCTTTTTACTTTTTGTCATTTAAAAAAAAAGAAAAAAATTGAATTGCACATGTGAGAACTGTGTAGTCACCAGTATTATGTTAATTTTCTATGTTGCCTAGCAGCTCTGTGCTCTGTCATTTTAGAACAATATTAATATATGTTACATTGTCCTCACATTAAATTGCGCTTAAAAGCAATGTAACAAATAACTTTGTAAAAAAAAACATGTTGGAAAAGAGTGTCCTTGGAGTTTCTTGCCTTTTCTTCTCCATAGGATCTACGTTTTGGAACAGGCAACTAGCTTCACGACCGACTTATACTGACTGACTCCTCCTGACAATTCAAAAATACCTACAATGGGTTTACTTGAAATAAATAATTTTGATTTTTATAAAATGTGAGTTAATCACCTGTTTATCTCAGATTTTTTTTTATACTAAAGAGTTAGCATTGTATAACATGGCCTGCGAGTATATAGCTGTTTACAGAAAACTTGTAATAGTACTAATGTCACTCTCACTCGCTCTATGCCTGCGCATCCTCCCAATTAAACTATTGACCATTTAACCATCATTTTGGTGGGTAAAAATATCTCATTAGTGCACTAGGCACTGGCATTTAAGATTTAAATAGAGATGAGGTTTATAGAGAGAAGTATAGATGAGGTTTATAAAGAGAAGTAGAGATGAGGTTTATAAAGATATCTTGGCTTCTACACATAAAGTTATCATATATAGAAGCTTCTTACTTTGATCATGGGATAGATTTATTGAGTTCAATTAAGCTATCCCTACAATAATTCTTGGTGCGCAACACAACTTCTTGGTGTACAAGGCTGCAAAGGCTATTTATATTGCAACTAGGAACAATAGGTAGGTACTTTTATATTCTAGAGAATGTATGTAATCCCATTAATCTGTTATCTGTTTAACACAACATAACACTGGACAGTTTATTTGCGGAAACCAAGATTATTACGCCGGAATCTCTATTGACATTGTAAAAGCAGTATGATACAAATTGATTCATCTAGAAAAAAAAAACACGAGCAAGGGAGGAGCACCGTTCGGCCAGTTCAAGTATCATTTATGTTAATCAGGACTATTTAGGGTTATCATTGATAGTCATATGTATATTCACATTTAATAAACAAACTATTGCATTTCATCCGTCAATCTAAGACACACAAAAATATTTCTTGCAACACTCAAACAGATATATTATGCGGTGTTTCTATTCTATGGCGATGACTTTTAAATTTTATTATTGCAACAATCAATACTCACGTTTGATGGCAACAATGAAGTTTTTTAGAAACTAGATAACAACCCAAATGGTGATGATCACGAGAAATAAGTAACACGAACGCAAAAGAAATCCTTATGGCGCCGCCATGAAATAATACCTATAACTTTTTCTGTCTATTGTAAAATACGAATCGTTCAAGACTAAGTGGGGATGCCAGTAGTAATTTTGTTTCATCAGTTATCTTAATACAATAAAAAATTGTACCTTTTTTTTAAAATGGGTTACTGATTAACATAAAGGTGTTAAATTTAAATATATTTGTATATTTGAATACAATGGAACTAAAAAAATTAAGTATCTCAAATATGTTTTGTCTTTTTTACGGCTGGCAACAACTAAGGAACAAAATTCTTTTTTTAGTTAATGTTTCTTCTGATTTAATAATTGACTATCAATGTAATAAAATTGAATATTTCAATTAGGTACATAGGTACCCAATGATTTTAAATACATTTTACTATGCTTTGATAAAGGTCATACACACCTTGACCCTAAATAAATATGCATTGAAGCAGTTATTGACAGAATATAGCTCTCACTTTCTAACGCCTTAACAACTTATAGCTATCTCTTTCACGAATCAATGCCCTCCTATGTCACGGTAGAGTTAGTAGAGCTAAAATTTGTAACGAGCTCATTGGCTTCAGCGAGTTTGTACATGCGATTATGAACATGGGAGGTAACAGCCGCTTGTCCTCTTCCCTCCAATACGAATCACATAAGAAATTATTCGAATTTTAAATGTCTATTATTATAAACCAGAAAAACTCTAAGGTGAAACAAAAATCACGGAACCAACCTTCTCGGTATATTTTTTTTGATTTGTAGTTCAGGTGAAAATCATGTACTGCCAGTTAGATGGAATTAAATGGCAAAGTTATGAGTCTGAATCGCGCTATTATGATTTTCTAGCGACTTTACAAACTACATGTTAAATTTGATGCGTCTGTCGGGAGGTCCGTAGCTACTACGTGGGCCGGTGCTGACAGGGATCCGGTCTAATTCCTTGTCATCAGATATGTTGAAGCGTAAGCAATCATATAATGGTAAAATATAATGTCAAATATGTCAAGAAAAATGATAAAGAGAGACTTGGTCTCATCCACACGGTAGTAGCTGATTTGACTTCCTTTTTTTTTATATTGAAGTTGTAGCTAAGTAACACTAATCGGTGCCTTAAACAAAACTGCTTTGTAATAAACCTGCTTGCGTTATAGGACTTTTTATCTGTTGTTCTTTGTTCTAATTTCAAATTTGATTTAAAATTTACGAAATAGATTGCATTACAATGATTATTTTTAGTATGGATGGAAAAAATATGTCATTAGGTTACAGTTTTAATGAAGTAATGTTATCATGTGGAAATCAAAGTATAAAGAAAAGGTGTTAACAAAATTAAATAAGATGACTCTATCACAGCAAGGGCAGAGTGCAGCCCGCTTTGTATTGTATAATAAGTTCCTATTACTTCTAGTCTTCTATGTATATTCTGTGACCTTTTTAGAACATAATTAATGTTCTATAACCACACGACGCCTAACTTATAAGAAGTTAGCGGTTTATTTATTTATATTTATTTATTTATTTAGCCCGTTAAACTGTGTGAGAGATTTAATCTTTATGGCTGCCTCGTTTGGTTCTTTTGGCTATAGGATGTCTCTCACCTCAGTGTGCCTTTTGGCAAAGGCCTCCTCCAGTAGTTTCAATTGTTTCCTGTCTTTGGCAACTCTCCTCCATTTGGGTCCCGCAGTAAGTTTCAGCTCATCTTCCCAGCGCATTTTTAGTGGTTACCTACTGGTAAAAAAAATTAACAATAAACAATGTTGTCATTGGCCCTTTGCCAATCATATCTAAGTAATTCCAATCAAATTTACTCCGCTAGTACCTATTACCGCTGCCCAAATCAGATGACTCAGATTCCAGTAGAGTGCCTTGCGCTATCATTTACAAACCAATTTTTTTTTATACATAGTCACAGTGTATCTATGCCCGGTTCTGACAGTTCGAGTTACAGTCATATCACTAGTTCATTGCCAACCCTATTTCTCCATCTCATTTAACCAGGGGCGGCCTTAGAAATTGCGGGGCCCCGGGTGATAGATCTTTGCGACGAGGCCCTTATCCTTTGTGAAATTTATGTGAGTTGAACCAAATTTAATGCTGATGTTTGACGAGAAAAGCAAAAAAAAATATTAAAATTGTATATATAGGAAATTGACATAATTTTTCAATTCAATCCTTCAATTTTCTATATTCACTAACTAATTGACAATCTGCTTTATTTTCTTCTAACCCTTTAAAGGCATCACACTATTGCTTGTTTGATATTAAATTTAACGGCCTTCATCGACTCTACCCTGCATTCTCACCTATTTTCAGATAGTGGTTTTTGAGTTAAAGATGTTACATATTATTTTAAAAAAGCCCACCTCTGACTTCAGCCAGCAAAGAGATGTTTCTACTTATGTTGTTGTGCGATGGCGTGAGGCCCCGGGGCGGTTACCACTGCATGGAACCCAGGTCATCTTATATAATATACTAATATTCTAACTATTGTCTTCTATATGGTAGAAGTACTGGACCAGATGGGAGGCTCATATTCATTCAGACATATGCTACAGTGTACTTTTCATTCGGGGCAGTGGCGTTACTATACCATCTGAGGCCCGTGGCTAATTCATTGGATGTGTGAGTCTGACCCTCACTTGACCGTTATTATCTAACTCGTGTATTGTATTAGGGTTATTAAAGTAGATAAATTATATTGATTAAATACAAAATTAATATTTTTTAGTACATTTTGTAATTAGTGCCTCTTGTGTTCAGGGCATTTGGTGCCCGGGGGCCCTGTCGAGCCTGGGACCCGTGGTGTTTTGCCAGCTAAAATATTGACCTAATATTTTTGTATGACGTATTATTTCATGTTTACTGTTTTCACTGTTGTTTTGAAGTTAGGGCTCAGGCTTTGCTTTTTTTATTAATCAATCAATTTCTTCGTGCCTACCTTTCCCTTTCAATGTAATCCCAATTTTTGCATCTTTAATTCCCAAAGTGCCCGGTTGGCGGCGATAAGCTTGCCCCTATTAGGGATCGTCCATTAATCACGTGAGGCTCGAAAGGGGGGGGGGGGGGGTTCGGAAAAAATACCAAATATCACATTTGATATCACTTGTATTAATTTTTTTTTATAGAACGCGCGATTATATCTGTATTTAAAGATAATACTTTGATTATTTTAAATATATTTTGAACTAAAAAAATACACGTGATTTTGGCTAGACCCTTTTTCTCAGGAATTTATATCAAATACTCAGGTCTACTGTCTCGCAATGGAATCAAAACCTACAGGGTACTGCCCGTGAACTCAGAATCTTGAAATTTGGTACGAAGCAACGTCTTATAGCACAGATAAAGGAAAAATTGCGAAAACCGTATATTTTTATTTATTTTATTTCTATTTTTCTTAGGAACGGGTGGACCTAGCAAGTTGAAATTTATACCAGATACTGAGGTCTATAGCCACTATTAGGTGTATAAAAATCAAGGTCCTGAGTCAACACGATAAAAGATATGAGCAAATTTAGATTTTCGAACTTGTAAGTACCAAAATTTACTTTAATTTTCAACTTTTTTTATTTTTCGGAATTTTCCCTTTAGTTGTCCTGGAAGACCTTGCTTTTAACCAAAATTGACAATTCTAGGTCAACCGGAAGTACCCTATAGGTTTTGGGTCGAAAACCACTAGGGTACTTCCCATTTACCTAAGTAGAATCATGAAATTTGGTAAGAAGCAAGGTCTGACAGCACAAGTGACGGAAAAAATCCGAAAGTCGTTAATTTGTTGTTATCCCACTAATATTATAAATGTGAAAGACTGGATGGATGGATGGGTAGATGGATGGATGGATAGGCGGATGGACGGATGGATGTTTGTTACTCTTTCACGCCAAAACCACTGAACCGATGGCGATGAAACTTGGTATGTAGATAGCTGGAGACCTGGATTAACACATAGGTTACTTTTTATCCCGATATTCCCACGGGATCGGGACTTACGCAGGTGAAACCACGGGGCGCTACTAGTATCACATAAATAAAAAAGTTTTTGTGATTACAAACTTATATTTGGCGATTGAATTGTTCACTTTGTCGTACATCGCAACCGCAAAGTTAAGTTTGTCTTTCGAAAAAGACGGGCAAAAGTCTTTGAGAATTGATTTCCGAGATAGACGTGCTATCTACATACAAGTTTGTTTGCTTACGGAACCCTCGGTGCGCGAGTCAGACTCGCACTTGTCCGGTTTTTTTCCCGGGTTAAGCGTGCGCCCAAAAGTTGGCAACATCCTACATCGGTTATTGCGGGATTCCCCCGTTTAAAAGCATTTTTGTTTCTTTTGTGAGAAATCTTTACCCTTCATTTGGGTTCCCCAACTAATTTTGATACAGCGCCCCTCTAAGGCACGCTACGCAAATTTTGATGTTAGAGGTCTGAAGAGAGGTCCACCCTTTAAAGTAAAAACTGGCAAAGTGCGAGTCGGACTCGCGCACCGAGGGTTCCGTAAAATATTTTTATTACATGATGTAACTAAAAATTTACGGTTTTCGCAATTTTTCCTTTATGTGTGCTATAAGACGTTGCTTCGTACCAAATTTCAAGATTCTGAGTTCACGGGAAGTACCCTGTAGATTTTGATTCCCTTGCGAGTGTCGAAAATTTGCGGCATAAACGGCTGTATCTTTTGATTGCGTTGGCTTAGAAGTTTGATTTTTTCACAGCTCCAAGGGACAGTAGACTTGAGTATTTGATATAAATTCCAGCTTGATACCTTCATGCGTGCCTGAGAAAAAGGATCTTGACAGACAGACAGACCTTCGGACGGACGGACAACAAAGTGATCCTATAAGGGTTCCGTTTTTTCCTTTCGAGGTACGGAACCCTAAAAATGAACAAAATAAAAAAATATTTTCATGAGCAACTTACAAAAAGAAGTAAAATTCCACCAAAAACATTTACATGTAAAATGTTGTCAAAACAAGACCATATGGCTCACACTGTCAAAAAGTTATCAGATCTCATGTAGAGCCAAGCTTCTAACTCTACACGCCCTAACTCTACAAGCCCTAACTTCACAAACTCTACAACTTAGTCAAAATATGTGGTCTGGCCGTTTCGTTACTATAAAAACTAGGTATATAACAAATGTATATCAAATGGCTGATTACTTCTGTCATAATAATATACGCTACAACCAATAAGAGCGGAGCATCAATGAAAAATGTTGCAAAAACGGGGCAAATTTACAAACGCGGACGAAGTTGCGCGAATCAGCTATAGTAATAAATTAAAACGCTATCAAATGTATTTTCTTCAAAGCATATTAAAAGATTTCTGTCACTTAAACCACCGTTTTTATATCTAACTTCTAATTACGGAGGAAAGGTATGGTTTCCATCATCAGCTCAGCTTAATGAGGTGATGATTCCTAAACGCAAATACCTGATTAAGTTATGAAACGTAAATATAAACACTAATCGTGCCCACAATTTTCTAAGGTTTCTCTCAATTTTATCAGGATCTCATCATCAGATCCTGACTTCCTTAACATGGGACCACCCCCTTGAGGTTTCAGGTGAGGAAAAAAAGAATAATGAAAATCGATTCATAAATAACGAAGTGACGGTTGATCATACATAAAAAAAAATGTATAGATGGTCCTCCTTTTTTCGTCGGTTTAAAAGAGACGTAAGTCCAAAAAAGTGTAATTTTTTCAATCTAAAACGCAATTGATGTTTCGGATCTTATCTCTATGAGGAATAGTTTCAAAAACCACAAAGTCCTTTAACGCACAAAATCCAGAAATTGAATTGTATTTTTGTAAATTATACTTGTATGTAAGTATTGTTAAAAAATGATTGCTTTTACTACATTTTATAACTTATTTTTAAATTTATAATACTTTACAAGCGTGAAATAGCGATGCCTAGACAATAAGAAAATAGTGACATGTCAAAAAAAAAATGGACTTCGCGGTTTTTTAAACTCTACCCCTCATATAAGCCTTTCTATTTTTCCTTTTTAACTCTGATAATACCTTCATATAACAATATGATTTTTAATATGTTATCTAAACTGTGAATGCTGTGTTAGCTCGTAAGTGGCATATATATCAGAACCTATATTTTACCGTAATTGTTACATATTATAAATGCTGTGAATTAACCAAATAAACATGATAACATACATGGCGCACATTAGGAGAAGCAGTGGATAACGAAAGGCTCATATAAAAATAAAAAAGGACAAAAAATAGGGAGTCTAAACAGCTATAGAGGGTTTGTGAGAATTGCTCTCGTTTTCATCATTGGATTAACCGTTTATATGCTTAATAATCTGTTCTGTTGTAAGTCTTAGTTCGCACTAATATGACTTTTACCTGATCTCATTAATCGTAGTTGACAGTGTATTAGACCGGCCCACTGTCAAGACCGGCTTACTCTACAGCAACGGACTCCCCGAATGTTGTTCGGGTTTTAGTCTTTATATAATAAGTATGAAAGAAAACTTTCATATCGCGACTCAGGTTCTCGATTCTGATTCGCCGATTACGATGACGTCACTAGTAGGGTCTCGCTGGGAAAAGTAGGTAAGTTAATTTAGGTAACCAATAATCTTGTGATATTGCTTTTTTTTAATAAAATATTACAATTTGTGTTTGACGAGCTGTGGGATGCGGTAGCGATAGTAGAGCATTCGACATGCAACGTCATGGCCGCGGGTTCGAATCTCGCAATATGTCGATTTGCATTGTTTGGGTGATTTATGTATAATATGTGTACATTAACAAAAGTGATGTACCTACTACTTCGGTACTTTACTTTAATATACATTAATTTAATATATGTTAAGAAAACGTTTGTACGGGGACTGGTATCTTCAGTTCCGTTTTCTGAAACTTAACATTGTAGTTGTAGGGCATGCTGTGCTATACATTCCAACTGCAAATATAAGTTTGTAAGCACAATATTGAGAGATTTACCATATTATCATTTTAAGAATATAGACTTATAGGTTTTTTTGTAATCTATAAGTTAAAAACTATTTTATATTAAAAAAAAAATTGGCTCAGTAATTTCGGATTTAATGGATTGGAGGAATGGTTAATTTTCGTCTATTTTCTCAAACAACTTTAAAACTATCAAGCTTAAAAATTATAAAAAATATGTATTTGAAAGCTTCACACAAGCCAGTATTTTTAATATTTTTTTTAAATTGGCCCTCAAAAATGATCCCCATATTCAATGTTCAAATATTTACTTATTGACATATTGTGTTCTAAATTACAACTTAAGCAGTCCTGTAGATTCTCAGCAAGTTGCCTGTGAGAGAGGCACACGAGTGATATATAAGGGTCTCGTTTTTTCATTCGGACGTAAGGGACTCTAATAAATTGAAATACGCGTTTTATACGGAATCTGTACATCGAATATGTTGAAAAAAATATTACTACTACATTTACTTACTTCAGTTAGGCAGAGCAAAATTGAAATATACATTATTCACCATAGCAATCTTCGCTAAACTTTACAAAAAATACTGAACAAAGTAAAATATTTAATTATTTTTTATCACCATAATCGTCAAATAATTACTGTCTATATGATAAGTAAGTTGGCGGTTACCGGCACACACGTTAACAGCAGTAGCGTGGATCCTGATCCTTGGGTTGCCAACCATATCTTTTGTAGAGTTCTGGATACCTTCAGTAATAACACAAAAGGGCACGTTACTAGTGGTGGTAAACCGCGATCTTCTCTAGGGAGACTTGCAAAATTACCCATTAACTCGCTTCATGCCTCACCATGGATACCATTAAAATGGTGTTGCCTAGGAGAGTATTTTCGAAACCTGAAACTGCTACTCAGTCATTTAATTTCAACACATCCGTGTCTAACAAACTACGAATAATAAAATAAATATGATATTTACATGTTTTTCTTTACTTCTGCTGTGAGACCTTGCTTCTTACCAAATTTCATGATTCTAGGTCAACGGGAAATACCCTATAGGTTTTGATTTACCTGCGAAATGTTTAAATCTAAGGCTTAAATGGCGTTATCTTTTGATTGCTTTGACTTAGAAGTTTGATTTTTTACAGCTCCAAGGGACCACAGACAAAAGTATTTGATATAAAATAAATATGATATTTATTTTATTTTTCATAGTTTCTGTGCTCGGAATTGTTTTTATTTGAAATTTGACTTTTCCCAGGTTACGTTGTTTTATTTGTGTGTTAAATCAAATATCTCTTATTACTATCTGTACTAACAGTGCAGTGGTGGCCCAGAGGTGAATATTGGACCCCTATTCATTTAATTCTTGAAAGCAATAAAGCTCGATGACAAGTAAAAATAGTTTCCAAAATGGTTTTACTGTAGTTGATAGAAGAAAACACATCTTCAGTTATATAATTTATAAAAAAAGAAGAGATAAATATGCAATTTTTATTTTCGTTCACCAATTTTCAATCTTATCAATTGTTTTAAAACACAAAAACTTTAAATCTTGAGGTGTATTAGTTGCGCAATAGACGCGCCCAGACGAAGAACGCGATGCGTAAGAAGTATGGCTTCTCGCGGATTGCGAGAAACGTCACGTAGTCTGTTAATGTACCTGTGTGATGTGTCAATGCCGAGCGGAAATAGTCCATAAAAGCAACATATTCATACATTAAGACTGATTAGCGAATGATATACTTAATACATAAAAAATTAAAATAAGCAGGTCATTACTATCTTCAGAAACAATTAGGTACCCTATGGCATTTGGCGGGAAATATGTACCTGTCATTCTGGTATTTTTTTAAATCTATGATTAGTTGTACAAATGAGGTGTGTATATATACGAAGTATCGGTCCGTCAAATGTACTTAGAGCTGTTTAAGGATGTATATGAAATATATCAACTCGTCTAACTTTAGATAAATTTTAAATATATGATAGAGTTGACCACGCTGCATCGATTGAAAAAAAGAAAAAGGCACTTGGCCGATGATTTGAAAGAAATATTAAAAAATTAAAGCCTCATTTAACTCCATGTTATTTGTGCCAGAAGTTGGCAAAATCATATTGTAATGATAAAAACGTTGTATGTATCGTAGTCAAAACACGGCCAAAAAGAAATTTTCGGAAACTTCATACATTTTTAAATTTTTTTCTGAAAAAAAAACATAGTTGCCAATGTCGTTGTGGAGATATTAGTGGTTAACAGAAATAAAATTATTTGATTGGCTGAACTGGTACTCGGCCACAAGTATCATGTACCAAATTGCATATTTGTTTTAATATCAATTATTTTCGTGGGAGAGGCATGCTTCGGCACGTATGGGCCGGCTCGACCGGAGTGATACCACGGCCTCACAGAAAACCGACAGTGAAGCAATTGCATTGCTTTTCGCCGGGTGAGTGAGGTTACCGGAGGCCCTTACCCTTTCCTCTCCCCTTCTCTACCCCTCTTCCTCCCTTCCCCTACTCCCACTTTAAAGGCTGGCAACGCACTTGTGACTTGATTTGCTGGTGCCCATGGGCGGCGGTAGTCATTTACCATCAGGTGATCCATCTACTGGTTTTCCATTTGCCTTAAGAACCATACCTTACGAAAAAATATCGGAATTGCATTGCGATTAATCTAATGTTCTTCAACGCCATCTAGCGAAGAAAAGCCGAATTAAGTAGTAGCTGCTGACCTTGCATTGCGTAGGTAATGAAAGTTCCCGCGCTGATACGCAACTTCACAACATTAGCGGTTCGGCCATGGTCCGCCTGGGTTCATCACCTAGCCTAGTCGGAGTCCTCAGGACTCCTCCTCGGAGCGACACACGTAATCCGTTTGTGGCAAATTGCCACTTGCCCATAGCATAGAAAAGAAACCTCGAATCTATGCCCAAGACGGAAGCGTAGAGTTTCGTAAAACTCTATGTTCTCTCTTGTCCCGGCGTTCGAACAACACAGAACGTTTTCTTGCTCTTCTCTTACCTATTTGTGTAATTAAGAACTCAAGTATTACATAAAGTGTGTTTATAAGTTGAGTGATGTATAGTTCTGGAAATTACATATATTTTATCTACCACACTGTTGTGTTACTTAACTGATCGAAGACCGACCTACCACCGGACAGGACTGCATAACCAAACCACCAAACGTTCTTCCACAGTAATAAATTTATACGTTAAATTTCTAAAAAGAGAAGAAATTTAACGAACGTGAATAGAATTCTTTGTATCAAATTATACTCAGGGTCCTCAGGGAGGTATGTGAAATGTGAAATACCTACTTAACTTCAATTTGCAAAATTTGCAAAACTTTAACTTGCAATGTATCCATGTTTATCCGGGTAGAATCTTGCAAGTTAAATTTGATACACTTTCCGGTTTCCGATTGAGCTGAAATTTTACACGTATATGTACATTGCGTGACAATGTAATATTATGATGACATGAAGCTGATCTGATGATGCGACTGGTGGCCATAGGAACTCTGTAATGAAACGAATCAACCCCATCGAGTTTGGACTCGTTTGATTCATAGTAAATACCGAATCAAAAATACTAAAAAGTTAAAAATAAAAATATTACATAACAATCTTTTATTAAGTACTTGTTAATAAAAAGAACACAGCACCTTCACCTTCACTTCTCTTGCCGTCAAAATGTAACACGCTTTTATTATTATTTTTAACTTTTTAGTTCTTTTTATTAACAAGTAATAAAAGCTTGTTTTTAAAATATTTTTTTTCTTTATTTTTATTAAATTTATGACACTTAAGTTTGAGAGGATGTATGGATGTTTGTTACTCTTTCACGGAAAAACCAACCAACCGATTGCGATAAAACTTAGTATGTAGGTAGCTGGAGACCTGGATTAACATATAGGCTACTTTTTATTCCGATATTCTCACGGCATCTGGACTTCGCGGGTAAAACCGCGGGGTGCAGCTAGTTCTAAATAAACTTGTATTACTTGAGTACGTAAACAAAAAAGTACGGAAGTTTCTTGTAATGAGCTTTGTATTAAATAACTGTGAGCACCAACTTCAGACCCAATAATCTAATCTAACGTAGTGTTTGTATTAGTAGTTATTGCTCTTAGGTTTGTATACTCTTTGCCCAAGAATATACAACTTCAGACAGTTCAAGGCTAGAAATGACGTTTGTCACAGGTGTTATCACAGAACACATACTCTCTAGTGTTATATTTGTGATAAAATCCTTTGACAGTTTGTCCTCCGTATACCTACTTGACATTGGCAAAATTGTGGTAACTCCACAAAGCCACAAACCAAAAGTTGAAGTTGAAGTTATATTTGTGACAGGTAGACCAGTAAACGGACCGCGACGGTCATATTATTTAAATAAAACAGACCCCAAATTAAACTAATTGGTGATCCCTGGTCTAGTGGTCAGTGATCCTGACTGCTGAGCCAGGTCGTGGATTCAATTCCCCCCCTAGAAAATAATTATTTGATGAACACAATCATTTTCAAGGATTCAAAGAACAGAACGGAGGCAAAAAGAAAGGCTTTCTCTTGAATAGGCGTGTACCATCTTTCGTCTTCACCATCACTTTCCATCAGGTGAGTTGGAAGACAAATGCCTATTCCATTACTCAATAAAAAAATGTTTTTCTAAAAATATTCAGGCCTTAGAGAAAATATATACACCATACGTATAGACTTGTGAGATTAGGTATTATTTTATATAATGACTAGCAGCGCCCCGCGGTTTCACCCGCGTAAGTCCCAATCTCGTGGGAATATCGGTATAAAAAGTAGCCTATATGTTAATCCAGGTTTCCAGCTATCTACATACCAAGTTTCATCGCAATCGGTTCAGTAGTTTTGGCGTGGAAGAGTAACAAACATCCATCCATCCATCCAAACTTACAAACTTTCGAATTTATAATATTAGTAGGAAATGAATATAATAATAATTTGACACATCTCACACACGGCCGTCTGATCACAAACTAGGCAGAGCCTGTACTATGGTAACCAGACTGCTGATAAACATACTTATATATACATATCATTACATATTATAAAACAAAGTCCCCCGCCGCGTCTGCCTGTTTGTCTGTTCGCGATAAACTCAATAACTACAGAACGGATTTTCATACAGTTTTCACCAATAAACGGAGTGATTCATGAGAAAGGTTTAGGTGTATAATTTATTAAGGTTTTGTGTTAAACGGCTGAAATATGACGATGATTGTTAAAGATGTCGGAAAAATCAATTTATGCTTTGCTACCCATGCGAAGCCAGGGCGGATGCTAGTTATAGTTATAGATAAATTACACAAAGACACAGTACAAGTGGTCGTGCTCATCACACAGTTATTTATCCTGGGTGGGCAGCGAACCCACGGCCTCTGGTTCAGCAGTCAGGGTCACTAACCACTCGACCGACAGGCCAGTCTATATGGCAGTATCCTCAGATAAGGCTTGGTGATCAGACTAGGCTACGTATCGTTGGACGGCAGCGCACCAGGCAAGATACATTTATATTAATCGGTATAAAAACTTTTAAAATATTAAAAGAAATACGACACAATTTAAGAAAGTAACAACCAGTCTTCTTTTGTATAAAAGTCTTGTAAGAAGTCTTCCCCCAAGAACATTTTCATGTAAAATGTTGCCAAGACGAGACCATATGGCTCGCAGTGCAAAAAAGTTACCAGATCTCATGTAGAGCCAAGCTTCTAACTCTACACGCCCTAATTCTACAAGCCCTAACTTCACAAACTCTACACCTTAGTCAAAATATGTGGTCTGGCCGTTTCGCCACCGTCACATGAGCGTAAGGTGAAAAATTTATTCACTGTTCATTACTTTTCCGTTATAGAAGAGTGAGTCAGTGACGAAATCGGAGTTTTTTAGATATTAATAAAATCTATAGTATAAGAGCTATGCAATTGACACTTTATATGTTTAATAAATCCACTATGGACATCACATCCTGAGAATTTTGTGTATCTGGTATATTCCAAGCCCAAGTTATGGGACTTACTATACGCTTCGAGAAAAGTAAGTAGTGCCCTTGCGCTTCGCTTGGCTCGTCTTGGCGGGGTCACTACCGTGCCCCCAGATATTAGAATAGAATGTTCTAGTGTCACTTGGAATCCTCTCGACTCTAACCATTCACAACGTATACTTAGAATTCATTCAGCGATCTTTTACTCGATATTTGTTTTTTTTTTTATGGGGGCAAACGAGCAGATGGGTCACCTGATGGTAAGCGACTACCGCCGCCCATGGGCGTCTGCAACTTAAGAGTCACAAGTGCGTTGCCGGCCTTTAAAGTGGGAGTAGGGGAAGGGGGGCAGAGGGAGAGTGCGGGTAGGGGGAGAAGTTGGGAAGAGGGGGAGAGGGAAGGGTTAGGGCCTCCGGTAACCTCACTCACTCGGTGAAAAGCAATGGAAACATTGCTGCACTGCCGGTTTTCTGTGAGGCCGTGGTATCATTCCGGTCGAGCCGGCCCATACGTGCCGAAGCGTGACTCTCCCACAGTAAAAGTTATCCTGGGTTTAGGAAAAGAGCTTCTTATATAAATGGATTAAAACAATTTAAATTAGACTAAACCGCCCCACGGTTTCACCCGCGTAAGTCCCGATCCCGTGGGAATATCGGGATAAAAAGTAGCCTATGCGTTAATCCAGGTGTCCAGCTATCTACATACAAAGTTTCATCGCAATCGGTTCAGTGGTTTTTGCGTGAAAGAGTAATAAACATCCATCCATCCATCCATCCAAACTTTCACATTTTTAATATTAGTGGAATTAGTAGGATAACTACTTATGAATTACACCTCGTAGAAATAGACAGATTCTATTAGAGAAATTCACGCTTTCAAATATTTGCACTGAGCAGGAATTGAAACCACGACCCTTGATGTTTGGTGTCGAATGCTCTACCGTTGAGAAACACAAGTCTTTATATCATCGAAGCAACAAAACTTCTATCTTTACACTATTTCAATTTTTTCCCAACACTAAAATGGCCGCAGTTTAAAGAGATCGATATCGGCATCGTCGCTAATGTCTGATGTTAATATGTGATCAAGGTACCTGAACTTTTCCACTACCTTAACGCCCTGACCAGGGGCGTAACAACGGGGGGTGTCCAGGGTGCCCACACACCCCCTAAAACCTGTGAACACCCCCTTCGCAGGTGTCCAAATATCCCCACATAACACAGAAGACGATGCGCCGAGGAGTCTGCGGAAAATTTTGATTAAAATGTGAATTAAAATAAATTGTAATTAAAATGTTGTTCGCCGTAAAAATAATGTTTATCGTAATACCAAATTATTTAGTAAGTCTTACAGTACTCTGAAATACGTCAATAAAGTGTTTTATTGACCTTCCTTTAGTCCTCATAAAAATATTTTGGACACCCCCTCCTTTCTGAGGGTTGTCGCGCCCCTGGCCCTGCTATCCATACCGCTGAGACATTTTGTGGACCTGTTTCTGACCGAAATACTATCAATTCCATAAACTAGATCATGACTGGCCTGTTGATCTAGTGGTTAGTGACCCTGACTGCTAAACCAGAGGTCGTAGGTTCGATTCCCACCCAAGGCAAATAATTGTGTGATGAGCACGATAATTTGTTCTGTGTCTGGGTGTAATTTATTTATAATATATATTTTGAAATATATAAGTATGTTTATCAGCAGTCTGGTTATCATAGTACAGGCTCTGCCTATTTTGGGATCAGACGGTCGTGTGTGAGATGTGTGGAGTTATTATTGTTACTAGAGATCGCGTGGTGGTCGAATTTCGACCATGGTTTATTTCATTGGCCAATATTACTTGACCTGTCATTGTATAGACTTTTGTACCATGACAGGTCAAAATATATACTGGACACTCATAGCTGTATGTACCCGTTTTTACATTTTTTTAAACTTTGTAGCAAATATTGTACAAAAATTTTAGCATTCGTCACTTCTTCTCTGTATAAACTATAAGTGTGCGAAATTTCATACTCCTCCGTCCGCCCAATTTTCGTAAAAAGGAATCCAAAGTTTTCGCTTCACGTATTAATATATAGATATCATGTTCAATGAATTGCGACCATTGGTCCTATGCTCAAAATAAATTATTTTGTCAATTGACCTCCAGTTTTACTCTAACGTTTTTAATTTATGTTATAATGGTCAAATTATCATTAAAAGTGAATGATTTGACAACAGTAAGGCGTGACGTCATAACTTGTTATTTCATACAAAAATGTAGGTACCGAATCGTTTTGACGTTTACTAATAACATTCCGATTTGACTTGACAGTCATCTACGCCATTACCTATTTTGCTAGATTCGGAAATTAAACTTGTCTAAACTGGTAGGCACTTGTCTGAACAAGTACTGAACTTGTCCATTCCACACATCACATTGCAGCGCCTTCCATTATTGATTACCGTCGCAGTTTCACAAACACTACCCTACGCGCAGCCATTGAATCTCAAACAGAATTCATGAGCACTACAGTTCAGAGCTTGTCAAACTTTAATAATACGATAATATTAACAGCAAGGTCAAATCAGTTCGGTTTTTTTAAACGACAAAATTGTACGTTCTGTAGAACGCTTATATGGAATAAAAAATTGCATAGTCGTTATTTGCTTTAGTCAAATCATTAAATTTAGTTTTAAGTACTACTTACTTTTATAAGTATAACACTTATCTTCCTGAAAAATGTTTGACAGAAGAGCCAGGTGAAAAAAAGGAAAAGGCCGGCAACGCACTTGTGACTCTGGAGTTGCATTGTATTGTATGTGATAATGTGACACGTTTGTTCGTTTGCCCCCTAACCCATAAAAAAAACTCAGGTGCAATCATTTCACGTCGCTAAGAGCACTTTTACAAAGTACTCAAAAAGTTAGATACTATTACAATTATTATTATTGTTTTAAGTGCCTAGTGCCACCTCGACTATTACTGGTCTTTTGTAGCGCACTTTTTGCTTTATAGTTCACTGCTCAGACTTATGACTTCGAGAAACCTCCAGATCCTTTCAGAAGTGATTGTTTGTATTTCCTGCGGTTGCATGATGTGTAACCCTAGGTTAATACTTCGGTGGCGCATTAGTGGGCCACAAGAGCATAGAATATGCATTGCAGTTTCTTCTGCCTCTTGACAGAATCTGCATATTGTGTTCTCGCCCAACTTTATGCTATTACAATGGTTCGATTCGCTATTAAAGTGTGTTTATATAGGTCTTCTAAACTATAAATGATGTTTCCCGCTTTGCTTTCAAATTTATAACTGACCAAATTCGTTGCGGGTTCTCAGACAGTATAACTTTCTGGTCTTCCTCGAGTGTCACTCTCAATTTGTATGTCTCTGTTATTGATCCTGGCGTACTAGAATCACGACAGTGGGTTTATTACAAAACCAGTTGATCCACGTGGGACTGAAATATTATTAGGGTCAAGTCAGATAGAGCGGGTAAATGGGAAGAAGTACGCGAGTGTTCGGGAATGCTCGTGAATCGCGCATGTGATCGAAAGCACGCCGCTGTCGGCTGTTGTATTGAATTGATCCTTACTGTAATTCAAATTGAACCGTGTTATTACTTAAAGGCATTTATGTCAGGGGACCTTGCCAACTTTTACCTTTATCTTGATGGGACGTTCTTGACGAATAACAACAGATGTTTTTTAATTTAACAGGGGTCAAACTTAATACAAGTTTGGGAACCCTCGCTTTAGCGTACCGCTGGGAAAATGATACAAGTCTGAAATTGAAGAATTTTTGTGTTTAATGAATTGAACAGTTTGTAGGGTTTTAGGTTGGTTTATGTATCAATAAGAGAGCATTTCAATAAATGGTGTCCTTAAGAATTAAATACGATATAGTACTGAAGTTATCTATACGGAGTTGGCGAAAATTAAAGATAAGAATTAGAAAGGAGAGCGAGGAGAAAATATAGCCAAGAGATGTTTTAGACTTGAAGAACCAATGGTTTTTGTGGCCTTACGACTATAGAAATACTTCCACCCTATGGAAATACTTCTCCAATGTCCGCCCAATAGAAACCACTTTCGGCCAACCTTATGTAGATACTAAAGAGACCCATTGCGTATTAAATACAAAAGTTCGAAATTCAAAAAATAAAGTTATATACCTTCTGTCGAGTTTAATGACGTCATAACAAGCAACCAATAGGAGTCGAGATCCTGTATCGCGCTATAGAAATAACTGTTTTCTATTCGTATAAATAGGGGAATTTTCGATGTAATTCCCGGGGAGTCCGTGGTCACGCCGTAGGCTGGCCCCGGCGGGAGACCAGTCTAATTCCCGTCAGCCGATTAACGCACTTGTGTTTGAAGTAATAAGATTTCCGAGGTCGATAAATAAATAAATAATTCAGTAATAGTACGTGTGTGACCGATTTGACTCTCTATTTTAGATCATAATTTCTACAAGCTTTTGCATGCGGCTTTACTTGCGTTAAATTTGTTTATTCTATCCTTCAGGAACCGTCCAACGCGACAAAACTTTCATCCCCATCACCTGGATAATTGGCAATTGCGTGGTATTCCAGATTTTTTTTGCCTCGTATAACCAATCTCTGGAAATTGTCGCCTGCGGTATTTCCGAATCGATACGACCTTAAAACCTTCAAGAAAAGAGCGTACTCCCATCTCAAAGGCCGGCAACGCACTTGTGACTCTTGAGTTGCAGGTGCCCATGGGCGGCGATAGTCACTTACCATCAGGTGACCCTTCTGCTTGTTTGCCTCCTATAATATAAAGAAAATAACTTTTTTCTGTATCTCCTTTGTGTGTGTTTTTAATATCTGTAAAAATGTTGGCTCCAATTTTGCCGCCCCTACAATCTGCCGCCCTAGGCTCCAGTCAATTCAGTCTGCAGGTAAATCCGCCTCTGGAATATTATCGTATTAAGCGGGAAAAGAGGAGCAAGGTATTTTGGTGTAGGGAAAAAATGGGAAGGAGAAGAAGAAGTAGGGCATACCGCAGGTCTTGGGAGAGGAACTGGGCATAGACTGCAATAGCTAATAGATGATCGTACCCGTATGTACAGTGGACAAAATAAATGGTCTACCAGTTTCTGTGTAATCACAATAGCGGTTGAACCTATCTCTAACAATAAACTGTCAGAATATTATTGCACGGGAAAATCAACCTTGTTGTTTTATGATGTTAAGTGATCTTCAACCGAAAGGTGGTAGACAATATATTTAGCCGATGGTACATAAATATGTGCTGTGTTTGGAAGGGCCACTAGGGCAAGTACACCAACTGTACCTAAAAAAAATCATAACATAAAAAAATCTAACATGCTCGCTGAATTTATCACTTTAGGAAATGCACCTAATTTAGGAAACTTTACCAGAATAATAATTATAGTTTAGATTTTTTTTTTTTAATTCCAAACTATAATTATTATTCTGGTAAAGAAAAAATAATCGCTTTAATAGAGAACCCTGGGAAACCCTGGGCGCCCATGGAACTCCCCTGGAATTGCAAGCGTCCGTAGGCTCCGGGATTTACCATCAGGCTTGCCATTAGCTAAATTCAAAATTCAAAAACATTTACTCAATTAAGACACTAAGTGACATTTATGAACGTTAAATTGAAGCTACTGTTAAAAATCATAGATCGACGCAAACAGACGCCACAGCATGTACTGGATTGTCGAGGTAAATCAGGTGAAAACACCAAAATCTACTGCCTGCTTGTGTCGATCTATAACTTCTAGTTTCCAAAATGCGTAGAGCCTTATGAGAAGAATACTGGCAAAGAAACTCATGGCCACTCTTTTTAAAAGTCAGATCTTCAGGTACAATGGTATTAGTGTTACATAAAAGGTAAGCATGATGCAAGCTGTTGCCACCTGAATTTCATTTTATTGAAATTCATGCTATTTTGCCACTGTCGAAAAAAAATCATTTTATATCCAAATGTTCATTAATAAATAGATAGATATATGTTAGTAGATGTTATAAGTAGATTCTTGTTTTACTGATACTGTTTTATGTATTTTCTAATTTGTATTTTAAATACAGGTGGTTAAAACATTGTATTTTATGTTACAAATTTACAACTTGAAATTATTTTGTACTTCTTATCTATACTAATACTAGCAACCCGCCCCGGCTTCGCACGAGTACAAATTATATACCTAAACCTTCCTCATGAATCACTCTATCTATTAGTGAAAACCGCATGAAAATCCGTTCAGTAGTTTTTCAGTTTATCGCGAACAGACAGACAGACACGGCGGGGGACTTTGTTTTATAATATGTAGTGATTATAACACTGAAGAGTTTGTTTGTTTGGTTGAACGCGCTAATCTCAGGAACTACTGGGTCGAATTGTAAAATTCTTTTAGTATTGGATAGCCCATTTATCGGGGAAGGCTATAAGCTATATGACATCACACTACAGCCAATAGGAGCAGAGCATCAATGAAAAATGTTGCAAGAACGGGGAAAATTTATCTGTCTCTCTCTTATGTGACACTCTTTGTATTCACAGCTATTCATACACATTATCAGGGATACAAATACATAGGGTAATTAAATCTGGCAAAAGTGTTGTTTCCAAGGTTCAGAAAGACACGTTTACAGAGCAGGGTTAAATAAGCTTCAAGTGAACAGAGTCACCAGAAGTGTCACTAAAATGCCAAAAACTTTAGACACGTTTATATTGTAATTAGAAGAAATAACATTATATACGGACTTTTAAACAAGGTAACCAGGCTTAAGCTACTAATATTATGAACGTGAAAGTTTGGAATTATGTATAGATGTGTGGATGTATGGATGTTTGTTACTCTTTCACGCAAAAACTATCGAACCGATTGCGATGAAACTTGGTGTGTAGATAGCTAGAGACCTGGATTAACACATAGGCTACTTTTTATCCCGATATTCCCACGGCACCGGGACTTAAGCGGGTGAAACCGCGGGGCGCAGCTAGTGGAAAATGAAGACACAAAGAAAATAAAGTTTAAAAAAAATTATCCATACTTTTTACCCTTTTTTTGTGTGGAAACCCCCACGGGTCGTCACCTCACCGGGGTCAACGGCAAGGTGGTATGTCGGACTCGAACCGACTAAAACCACACGGTGTTACGTCACGGGGTCCTAATGCCGGGGACTCAGGTGTACCCTAGAAAGGAAATCCCTGTGAACCCCGGCAGATTTGGCCGCCTGCTCGACAACAGGCGACCCCACAATTAGGTGCGGGGGCCTTGCCCCCTCCGATTTAGAGAGGTGCGCGTGGAACACGTACATATACTTTTTACCTTATAAAGTAGTATATTTTTCTTCAAATTTAAAAGGGACGGTACCAAACGGGGAGTTTACCTTTCCAAATAAGAAATGGATTTTCCAAATCGGTTAGAAAATGACGTAGTTCAGAGGTAACAAACATAAAACAGACAAATTGAGAACCTCTTTTTTTTGAAGTCGGTTAAAAAGTTTTTATCGACAACAGTTTTATGATGAGTCATAATACATACAAACTAAGTACGTACGTAATACAATATCTAGTATGAAAACAAAGATGAAATGTTCAGGTGAATGTTGAATGGCCTGTGCCTTAAGACTTGCTTTCAACAAACCTCAATTTACCCCCCTCAAGCCCTCAACCCCTTCGACGCGCTACAGAGTAGGCGCCGACAGAGGCTACTAACTTCATGACTGACAAAGAAGTGTTAGGCAGAGTTCTATTATACGAAATCTTAATTCTACAATATTCTAGGATATATAATAATAATAAGCTGACACATCTCACACACGGCCGTCTGATCCCAAACTAGGCAGAGCCTGTACTATGGTGACCAGACTGCTGATAAACATACTTAAATTTTACTAAATACCAGGGGCGTAACTACCGCGCTGTATCAACCGTATCAATGATACGGGGCCCCCGGGCCTACAGGGGCCCCTAACTTGTGTAAGCAAAAATTAGTAACATCTTATCCACAATGTCACTTAATCTCGTGCTTCGCGGGAAAAAAAATATAATAAATAAATAGAGTTTTCACTTCAGAAATGACAAATGTCAAAAAAAGCAATCTCTTTATTTCCCGGTTTAAGCGTGCATCCAAAAGTTGGCAACATTCTTCAGTTTTTTTTTCTTTTGTCAAAAATTTTTACCCTTCATTTGGGCCCCCCCAACTAATTTTGATACAGGGCCCCTCCAAGGCACGCTACGCCACTGCTAAATACATACATATCACTACATATTATAAAACAAAGTCCTCCACAATATATTGCATTATATATATATATATATATTGCATTGACACTTTCTTTACATAGTAGCTCTACTTATTACGGCTAATATTGAATTTCCCTGTAATTATTTTGTTTTTATTTCCAATAGCTAATTTTCCCTACATTTCTCCTTTCTTTTCCGTACGTCTGATGCATTTATAGAGACAGTGTTATAACACTGAAAGTTCAACGGACAGAGAACGTAGGAACGGAATTTTACAGAAAAAACTGTCTTTATTTAACAAAGTTATTCAATTTTGTATATTTACGTGCAATTCTCTAAAAATCTACACTAATCTACAGCTCTGAATCGCGATATGAAAGTTTTCACTACATTCTAAACTTGAACAACAATATCACTTCAGATTACAGGGAGTCCGCGCCACAAGGTAAAGCGGTACTGTGCAACCGGTCCAATAAAATGCACTGCACAATAACCTAAACCTTATTCCGTGAAAAATAAGACACAATCTTCAAGATTTGCCATTCTGTCGACTAGATTTAATTGCTAGACTGGATTTGGAATACCCCCGCGACGCATTAGAATGACGAATGCTTGAACTTATCAGAATGCTTACAGCACCTGTGTGGTAATATTGACTCCTTTTTTAAATATTTCAAATTTAAAAATGGAACATTATAGCTGTATTGATGTCGATCTTACGGACAATTTAAAAACTTTTTCAGGATATAACGTTTCTTACTATTTGTAGTTTAAACAACTTTATTTTAGAAAAAATCTCACATGGCAAAAATCTATCTTAGTTAACATTAAGTTAAAATAAACAAGAATACCTACGGATAAATAAACGGGACACGGGCGTGAGTGTAATGAACATAAATGTAAGTACATAATATATATTTCAATGTTTATGATAAAACATTAATTTATCATTTACCACGACATCTATTGGTAAATAGAGTTTTTAGTTAGTGCTCCACCGCGGCACCCCTTTGCATTGTAGAGCGCAAACTACGTCTTAAACTCAGTACAAACACATATTTGTAATGAAAAATTAAAGCTGCAGTGACACAAGGTAGCGCTGAGTATTCCTTGTTCTTGAATTATGAATAAGAGGATGTCCTCAAACAGGTGTTTAATCTGAGGTAATACAATTATTTCTCCTTTCAACTGTAGTTGGATATCCTTGAGTTAAATTGATACTAATTTAATAGCGCTGAAGAGTTTTTTTGTCTCTTTGTTTAAACGCACTAATCTCTGGTGCGAGTCCGATTTAAAAAATCTTTTTGGATATGATAGCCAGATTCATGAGAAATAGTATAGGCCAGGGGTCGGCAATTCGATGTAAAGTATGTAAAGTTGTAGCTCTCCAGTTATTTATGTAAAAAAATATTATTTACTATCAAAACTCTTAAAACCGTGTAATTGAGTAGTATGATATAGTATGAATGAGAGTTTCAATTACTGTTTATCGTCATTTTACGGTGAACAACATTTTAATTACAATTTTTATCCGCAACAACCATCAAATATTTTTTTATCAGGACTCAGAAAAAAAAGGTCGTTAAATTTATAGGGGCGCCACTTGTATTTACAAATTTAATTGGCTCTTTAAAAATTGTAAAATTTTGTAAAATTAATTTTGGCTCCTCCGTCTCAAGAGGTTGCCGACCCCTGGTATAGGCTATGTAACATCACGCTACGACCCTTAGGAGTAGAGCAGTGACGCGTCTGAAACTACGGGGAAGAGTTGGTTATCTATAGAGGTAATTAGAATCGTAACCGTTTTACTTTGTACAAAACGTTAGAGTAGCCGCATAGGCTAAGATTTTTTTTACGGGTAACGGTTCATACGAGCAGACGGGTCATCTGATGGTAAATGACTACCGCCGCCCAATGGGCACCTGTAATTCGAGAGTCACAAATCCATTGCCGCCCTTTAATGTAGGGGTAGGGGAAGAGGGGGAAAGGGGAGAAGGGGGGTATAGGGGGGAGAGGGAAGAGTTAGGGCCTCCGGTAACCTCACTCACGCGGTGAAAAGCAATGCAAACGTTGCTTTACTGCCGGTTTTCTGTGAGGTCGTGATATCATTCCGGTCGAGCCGGCCCATACGTGCTTCGGCACGTATGGGCGGGCAAGCATGGCTTACCCTCATCATTATCCCTCTACCTTTTACCCTCTTCACATTTAATTTTGCATTTCATTTAATTTTGCATCCATTTAATTTTGGTCGTCATCTACTCTTGGACCCGTCGACTCCCATACATTATTTCTTGACCATACATTTCGCTCATCCTTCCGCATTAAATGTCGCATGGTCATACTAAATTTAACCTCATTTTTTTCATTAACCGGCGCTATGTTACTAAGTATTTAAAATTGGTTAAATTTGAGGAGTATACTTAGTAGCCACTGAAGAGTTCTGCTATCCACCTCCACTTCATTTTCAAATCAGCTCTAAATTATATTATAATTACATTTTTCATTAAGTAATTTTGCAAAGTTTCACTTCGATACGACAATTTTGGCAATACGGCTGGCCTGTATGCCTAATGGTTAGTGACCCTGACTGCTATGCCATTGGTCCTGGGTTCAATTCCCATCCGAGTCTAGTGTTCTTTGTGTTCGTTGTTTGTATGTTTGTAAAGTCCCCCGAGACAGAGGAGTCATTCCTAATGCGGGAGTTATCTTTAAAAAAAAAAGAAACATAATAAAAGTAGGTTAATTAAAATTTACTTCCAAGATTTGTTAACAGTTTTACATAGTTATTTTATATGTATAATAAAATCGTGTTACAAAAATACATATATTATGACTTTTGTTTCCTGATTTTAAGTAAAAATACAATGTTAATATTATGTACTTTATTTTTATGTTTTTAGGAAGCCGAAGAATGTCAAGGATAATTATTATCCTACTTACATTATAAACGTGAAAGTTTATAAGGATGTTTGGATGTTTATTACTCTTTCACGCAAGAACTACTGAACCGATTGCGATGAAACTTGGTATGTAGATAGCTGGAGACCTGGATTAATAAATAAGCTACTTTTTTTACTGGGACTTACGCGGGTGCAACCGCGGGGCGCAGCTAATTAACTACATATACGCCAATAGACACACTCAAGATACCAGGGACCGTAGGATGAAGGCGGTGCAAGTTTTAAAGTGTTTTTTAATTATTAATATTTTATCAGAAATATATTTTATATTTAATGTGAAGTATTTTAATTTACACCTTTTTATAAAATGACAACACTCCAAGAGCTATCTACTGCGCAAGTCAAAAGTTTGTCAATTTGGCTCTGTCAGATTCAGCAACGCGACAACAACCCCCAGGTACGATAATGTTAATTAAAATACTGATATAAAAGAATATAATGCCCAAAAGTACTAGATAAATAAAGTATTTCAGTTTAATTAAGGAAAATATGTTTTATAGCACAATGCAAACGAAAAAGTGATTACAAGCAATAAAGGGACGATTGTACCAATTTTAATACTTAATAATACCCGAAATTCAAAGAACAATTACACAATACTATTTTATTTATAAAATACTTTGTAATTAAAAGTAAAATATGACAGATCGAATAGATCACTATTAATGTTTGAAATAAGTAGGTAAATAATAAACTATACCTGTTATGACAAATATTATCCTACTGCAGTAGTATCTGATCGAAATATTAGGTAATTAAAGGATGTTTTTTTTTGTTTTTTTTTTATAGGCCGTATGAACGTCAACCCCTAATCCACGATCCATAGATTACGTTAGTCACATGGTCTGTGCCCATTACAATCGTGATTAGTAAATAATTAAAAGATTGCTAAATAATAAATAACGCACATCCATAGGCTACGGTAACCCTTCCATTAACTTGTTTAACATGTTATTGTTTTAAAAATATTAGATATGAGATTTTTTAAGTGAAAACTTCTTTAGGCACGTTGGGCACTTTTGGTATGGGGAAAAGCAGTGAACTCGCGTGACATATATACAGATGTGTGTGTGTGTTTTCTCTTCTGACGTGCAATCCTACGACTGACAGTTTTTTTTAAACTTTCGCGACTTCTATACGAATTATAGATGTGTAAATCGGGACTTATCGCATGAGGTGCGATACCTTCTTGACGGACTTTAAAAAGATTCTTAATTCAAATGAATATTGTTTTTTTTTGTGTATGTTATATCTTAGCCATTTATGAGTAGGTTTTATTTAATTGTACTAAACCTTGGTGCCATTTAAATTTGAAGAAAATATTCCAACTCGGAAGTCCGGTATTTTTCTTTAATTTTTTTTTTTTAAATAAAGAATACAAGTAACATGGGTCACACATTACTAGTATTCTTGTTAACCCCTCCAGCCAAGGTAAAATGCTTGTGTTAGGAGTGGGTAATTAAGGGATGAAAATTACAACTTTGATAAGTTTATTGTGATCAATATATCATGATTTAGACGCATTGTAGATTTATACGCTTTATATTAGCTTCACTTGTATGTTTGTTTGTAACCGACTCCTTAGGGCGCGATTTTAACCCACTTTAAACGGCCAGATTTTTGCTCACATGTCAAAGACCAATGACAATACAATAATTCGATTAAAATTTTTCTATTTTTTAGTTGGATTTTCTATAAAAGCGTATTTTTTTAGTTTTTTTAAACTATTATATTATTTTAATGGTAGCTAATTATGGTTCTACAGAAACCCTTGGTTGCACCGATCCGGGATCGGTGCAATTCCGTCGAAGCGTTGGGTCACCGACAAGGTATCATACCATCCCACACAATAATTAATATTATGAGAATAAAAATGAAAAACGTTTACAATAAATTTTACGTTTACAGATAAAATGGCGACCAGTGGTTCTGGAGCCGTTTTCTTTCTTGGAACTCGCGCGCATTATCAGGTAAGCGTTAAGAAGTTAGAGAGAGACTCCCCAATCCAACCGCATAAACAATACCCTTTCCTTCAATTGCCTTCCCTTCTTACTACGTGTCCCAATTATACCTTTTACCTTTAATTCCCAACGTGTGCGTGTAGGACTAAATGACTCATCATTTAGTCCCAAACCCACATAAATGCACTTAAAGACACAATAAAGCTCATCACACACTACACCGTCACGGTAACGACACAGCTCCACCCCAGCAATTAAGTTGTCATTCAAATCTGAGCTTTAAAACGTGGTCGTATAATACATTTCATAATGTCAAAATGAAAAAGCCAACGGCGGGCAGTAAGCGCGTTTGCTGCAACCATACAACTCGACTCGCAGTCGGCGCGCTGTAAGCTCGCAGTCAGCTCGCTTACAGCGCGTCGTCATCAAAGAGACCAAACATCCAGTCATCATGATTCATCCATCGATCCATCCTCACAAACTTTTGCCTTTATAACATTAGAAAGATGCAGGTATGTTAAATATTTCTTTCCTCCAGGTCCTCAACCAACCAGAATCTCACTTCGACGTGGAGAACGGAAACACTTCGACAGAGACCATATACCAGAATCCTTCGGTTCAAGAACTCTGGCCTAGGGAGCAGAACCCTTCGGCTACATCCGTGCAAGAGTTGTGGCCTAGGGAACAGAAGCTGGAACTGGATAACGAACGCTGGGGATACTGTGAGCAGACGGAAGTCAGAGGTGAGGGAATTTTAGAGAAGGGATTTAAAAAATGGGTTTTAATTGGTTGTAATGTTTGAATGCTTTAGGAGAAGAAGGCTTGGGGGGAGGCAAGCAGATATTTGTTCAAATTAGAGGCGAGCGTTTGCAGAGGTACCGTCATCATACCTTGGGTTACCATAATTTTTCTGCTATTGAGTGGAGTCGCAAAAGAAAATTTCTCATAAGTAGAATCATCAGATCTACTTGCTAGGGGTCATAAGGTCGTATGTTTGTTTGCCATCTTAGTTGTAGAATCAAGACATCATTAGCTAAATGTAACAAAAAATCCAACTGTGTTAAAAATACTTATTAATAATAATAATAACTTTACATACCTCACACGCGGCCGTCTGATCCCAAACTAGGCAGAGCCTGTACTATGGTAACCAGACTGCTGATATACTTACCTATATATTTTTAAATACATACATGTAAATTATAGACAAATTACACCCAGACACAGAACACATGATCGTGCTCATCACACAATTATTTATCCTGGGTGGGAATCGAACCCACGACCTCTGGCTCAGCAGTCAGGGTGACTAACCACTAGACCAAAAAATAAGTTGTAAACATTTTTGGAATCAACTTTAAAACCCTTTAGTTAGATACAATATAGTTTGGAAGACAATTTTTGTTTTGAAAAAACATTTTGGCGCCAAACTCCGCCATTTTGCTTGTTATAACTTTGAGTCACGGTGTAGTGACACTCGCGCAATAAAGACGAATCTAACTACATCATTCATCAAATCGGTTCAACCGTTTAGTGATTACGAGGGAACATAGGAACGGACGTACATACATACAGGACAATATAAGTAGGTCAAACATAAAACACTCCTTTTTTAGCTTCACCGCAGTCGGGTAAACAGTAAGCGTCTCCCACTTTTACAAACAAGTACATCCCATTATTATAAATGTGAAAGTTTAGATGGATGGATGGATGTTTGTTACTCTTTCACGCAAAAACCACTGAACCGATTGCGATGAAATTTGGTATGTAGATAGCTGGCTACTTTTTATCCCGATATTCTCACGGGATCGGGACTTACGCGGGTGAAACTGCGGGGCGCTACTAGTAGTTTATAAATAAAGTTGTGAGCGTAATGTTCTTTCTACAGTATCGGAGGACAGAGACAAGGCCAATTACTACGCTAAGAGATCTCGACGGCGGCCAAGCGAGACGACACTGTGCGAGCGAGACGACATGAAGCCGTCGCTCTTGAACTCCGTTGAAGACAGGTTATTTTTGCACACTTATATAAATCTGCAGCCAAATAAATATATAGAGCGCATCTGACAATGGAACACTTACTTAAATCACTGAAAGACCATGACTTTAGCATGCAATTTAAAGCGGCGGTAGCGTAATGGCTAAGGCGTCGGACTTGCGATCAAGTGGTTGCGAGTTCGAACCCCACCCAGTGCACTACCGTCGTGAACCCACTCCTAACACAAGCATTAAGCTTAGCTGGAGGGGTCACGAGATTACTAGTAATGTGTGACCCACGTTACTAGTATTCTCTATTTAAAAAAAAAAATTACAAAAAGAATTTAAAAAAAAATCTTTCTGTTTAGGAGTTATGACTATTTAAATTTCCAGACATTATCATCTCCATTTCTCATAAAATGCATAAGATCAGTGTAAACGCCGTTTATCCTATAATTATATCATATTTTTTAATTCACACATTTATAGGATAAAGTTATACTACATAAGCATTAAATATTCATTTACACATTTCGGAACGCATAACACGCCCCTTCCTATCATACACCTTCCGCTTCCACTCTCGCAAAAGGATCGCGACGCGCACGCATTGGAGCTCCCGCTAAGACGCTCCTGAATACTAATTAAATCGCTATATATCAATATAAAACCACACGCGAGTGTTCCCTGTCAACAATAAAAACGTCTTGGTGGTGATACAACTCAAGAACCGGCGAAGAAAGGGATTTGAGTAGATATTCAAGCGCACGTGTGCCCATTCCGTCCAGCCTGATTCTTCCCCCCCTTTCGAGCGAAGGATAAGTCACCTCCAATCAGAATTTGTATTAATTCAGTTTATGATTAAAGATTTGACACGTAAGAGAATATTATGTAACCATAGACTTTCTGTTTATTTTTCGATTTTGCAAAGATTTGCAAATTTGCCTAAAAGGTATTGCAGGATTTTGCTACACAATTTATATTAATTGTTTTTATCCGAAGCTCGGTGAATATACCTTCTTATTAATTCTATTTTGTTCTGCATTATAATCTCCTAAAAAAAAATATTAAAAATAACGAGGACAGATACTCCAGATTATTTAAAGATCTGAAGATCTTTGTATGGCTAATAATTATCCAAGAAGAACGTAGAATAGTCAGTTGTCAGGTTACATATGTTTGTCCACAGTCCACCACAAAAGAAATCCGCAAAGACCCCCCTACTGACGTTCCTGTGGTCTCTCGCGCGTCGCAAACGCAAGTTGGATACCGATCAGATACAGTACCTGCACCACATCGATACAGCCCTCACCAGTTGCACCTACAGAGAGTCCTGTCGCTGCTTAGACTGTCAGGTAAGTCTGAAATCATGTTCCTCGCAGTTTCTGCCGAATTTATGGTCACTGCTCCGCTTCTAACGGTCGTAGCGTCATGTTACATAGCCTTTAACCTTCCTCAAGAATTGAGCTATCAAATGAAAAGATATTTTCAACTCGGACAGGCTTTTTCAGAGATTAACACGTTAAATAAAAGTCAGTTTCCCCTGCCTTTATGTTCACTACTCCTATAACCTTCTCTATTCAATACGAAAAAAAAAACAAATCCGACAGACAGTTCCAAAGAATAGCGCGTTTAAACAAACAAAAAGCTCTTAAGCTTTATGATACACTAGCTACGCCTCGCGATTTCACCTCTTTCACGCAAAAACCACTGAACCGATTGCGATGAAACTTGGTATGTAGATAGCTGGAAACCTGGATTAACGCATAGGCTTTTTATCCCGATATTCTCACGGGATCGGGACTTACGCGGGTGAAACCGCGGGGCGCAGCTTGTCATATATAAAATTTCAAGTTGAAGTTCAATTTCCTGAACAAGTAGGTATGAATTTTTGTAGAATGGCCATTTGGCACATTGAAGTCAGAAATATGTACTCAAGTACATTATTGATACGTAATCTCTTAAATTTTGCAATAATTAACTTTTTCTGACTGGCCTTTTGGTCGAGTGGTTAGTGACCCTGACTGCTGAGCTAGAGGTCGTAGGTTCAATTCCCACCCAGGACAAATAATTGTGTGATGAGCATGATTATTTCTTTTGTGTCTGTGTGTAATTTATCATTATTATGTATGTATTTAGTAATATGTAAGTATGTTTGTCAGCAGTCTGGTTACCATAGTACAGGCTCTGCCTAGTTTGGGATCAGACGGCCGTGTGTGATTTGTTAAGTAAATAAATTTTCTATCACACTAATATTATAAAGGCGAAAGTTGTGAGTGTGTGTCTGTATGTTTGTTACTTCTTCACGCGCAAACTTGGTACATAGATAGCTGGAGACCTGAATTAACACATAGGCTACTTTTTATCCAGATTTTCCCACGGGATCGAGACTTATACGGGTGAAACCGCAGGGCGCTGCTAGTATTTTTATAAATACAAATAACGTTTATTAGCATTTTCTTTTGGAGCACTCCGGTCCTAACGAGGCATGGTATTAAACGCCAAACTATCCATGATTATTTGCCGAAAAAAAAAGGCTTAATAAAAATGTTGATTCATTTTATTAGATCTTGAATATAATATCTTATACATTAACTGGAGTTAGTTTCGTCTTACACATAGACAGCAAAATAGCTATATAACACAAATTATTCAACATTAAAGCTCAATATCGCCTGTTAAACTTATTATAAGTTAAACATAACATCTTTAGGATGATTCACTGTGATCTTATGGTGACATGTCTAGCGCCATCTAACGAAAACAACTTGAACTACTTCGGAAATCCTACATCGCGCAATCAAACTTTCAAGCATCAACCATAAGGCCGTTAAGCATAATCACCGGGGTTTTTTATGGTATAGGGGGCAAACGAACAGACTGGTCACCTGATGGTGAATGACTACCGCCGCCCATTGGCACCTGCAACTCAAGAGTCATAAGTGCGTTGCCGGCCTTTAAGGGGAAGGGTGGGGTTAGGGCCTCAGGTAACCTCACTCACTGCCGGTTTTCTGTGAGGCCCATACGTGGCGAAGCATGGCTCTCCCACGATTAAACCCTGGTCATACCCGGCGGGCCTTGGCAGAACACTTGATGTTGGAAGTGGTATTGTTTGTTTATTGTACACACACCAAACCATCCATATAAGCAATCCCTTTTGCCTTCCCTTCTTTTCTACCTTTGGGGCCATCCATGAATTCGTCACACGAATTTCATGATTTTTGGACCCCCCCGTCCTTGTTACAGGTGGAACCCCCCTGATGTGACGTCACATTTTGCAAATTTACACCCAAAATTTAAGAGCAGTTCTAAATATATATTTTTTTACTGAAAGTGTAGTAGCGTATGTAGTCTTTCGATTACAAGTAATGCTGTGAGTTTAATACTTTAGATTTTGACATGTGACGCCACGAAACTTCTGACCCCCTCTTGTCACACAATGTGCACACTTCATTGACCCCCCTCCGACCCCTTAACATATAACGTAATTTACAGATGGCCCCTTTCCCTATAAATATTATTATGTACTCCCAATTTTCCGATCTTAATTCCCAAAGGCAGTGAAGAGTGAAGTTTAAGGATGTTTAAAACGTCTCTGTCTAACCCTACGGGGTAACAGGCGTGGCTGTATGTTTGTTTAACTTTTCTGCCGATATTAACAATGTACCTACCTACTCAACAAACATAAACACAACCTTCTAATGTTACCTTCATAACCTATTCTAGATTTTAGATATTCAAATAAAAATATATATATAAGTCCATCAAGGCTATGTATATGTAAATAAGGTAAAAAAAAATAACATTTACTTAAATGGTTCTATTGTTTATTGATAATTTTGTTAGCTGCCAGTATTTAGGCACGTTTGTGCACTTTTGCTATGGAGAAAAAGCATTTAACTCGTGACCGTCACGCTAATAATACATATATAGATCAACTAGAGGGCGCTAATCTAAACATTGAGTTCTGTCAGCTCCTTATTAATTAATGTCACCAACCTGCTAATGTGACGTTGCTGTGAATGTGAAGTTCGTCGTTTCGTTTAAGTTTTCACTTCTGTCGGCAGTCCCATGACTGCCTATTTTTTTTTTTATAAATGATATTAAAATATATGTCATATGTGTCATGTATATGTGTGATATTAAAAATATATATCACGAACTTCAATGCGCCTACATCACGATAAATTGTAATAAGCTTTCATCTCTTAATTAACTCTTAGATGCCATATTTTCATCAGATTTAAATTCGACTTGGTTCCTTAGAATTGGTTGTAAATAAATTTAAATTCAATTAAAAAAAGGAATATTGAAATTGGTTCATAAATGGCGAAGATATAGCATAAAATACACACAACACAAACTAGAACTGCACTGTTGGGACATGGTTATATCAAAATAAGAGTGGTCAAGCATAATAGTTGCAGGACCACAAATATTATATACACCACAATATTTGCACCATCATATAAAAGCAGTGGTGGAATTACACATTTGCCGCCAGTAGGCTATTAAAATTTTGCCGCCCCTACTGGTCAGTCCATCTAATTCGATACCCCAGGACAAGGCATAAAAATAATGTAGGCCCCAAATTTGCCACCCCCCAGTAGGCTATTAAAAGTTTGCCGCGCCTACCGGTCAGTCTACCTAATTCAATACCCCAGGACAAGACATAAAAAATAATGTAGGCCCCAAATTTGCCACCCCTAAAATCTGCCGCCCTAGGCTTCAGCCTACTCAGCCTGCTGGTAAATCCGCACTGTGTAAAAGGCAGTTTGAAAGTATGAAAATATACATTTTGAATTTCCAGTTTTTAATTACGGTCATTGATTAGTTTGTCATTACATAGCTTACATATGATGATTATCTAGCAAAACATTATAAAGATCAGTACATCAATGTAAGTATATCTAGATTGCTGCTGCGATACTTCCTAGAATTGTTGTGTCTATAAGCATGTTATAAAATGTTTTAAACGTCACAATGAATCATCCTATTGGCTTTATGTTAGTTATGCATTAGTAGAATAGTCTATTTTAACAAACTTAGATTAGTATGACAAGGTACAATAGCTATGCTATCAATAAACCAGGTCACCAATGTGTACCCAGCTTTATATTAAAACTTAATATCAAATCAATCCACAAATTTGTCAATTTCGTAGTGTAAAGCATCCGTAGCATCTATTTCTACTTCTGTAATTTTCTTCCGTTCATCCAAACGTAGGCACTTTAAACATTTCTCACCTTTACGTAACCAACAACTTCTGTGATACATAGAGTTACATTTGTCACACATTAACGCTCCACTGTCAAATGGATACAAAATTTCGTTGTTACCACATATTTCACATAAATAACCTTTACCTGAACACAGACGGCAATTTGTTATGTGCGCGCGGCATTTCTCCGTCAGTTCTGTCAGTTGTGTTTCTAAAGACCCATCATTAATGGCTTCTAGATGAGACATACTATATTTTTTGTTGACATCACCAAGCTGTACAAATAATGGTGACAGTAGGTTGGTACCATCTGCACAAGCACAAAGATATCTCCGCATCCATTCTAGATCTTTCCTCATCTTGTGCACCCACTCTAACTCGGCTATAAAGTTAAACAACTTCGGATTGATGCTCTCTATATCTATGTAAGGTCTCGTCCAAGATAAACTCAACATTTGGAAGGCTAAACGTGACACATACCTTTTCTCCCAATCCCAATTATGTAGTACTCGTGCTGGTATCACCGATAAATCATTCCAATGACATGTTGCACAAAAATAAAGACCTGTATAATCGCACAACCGTGGCTCGTTCCATGAGTCTTTGAATGTTAATGCTGTGTGACATTCAGCACATTTATAATTTTGCTCTGCTAGTCCTCTTTCTGGACAGATACTCATTTCGAAGCTTCCTCTCTCTGTCATTACTACATGAGCACACACCCTACATATATGGTCCACACATTTATAATGGCACAAATATCCACAGTCTGTGCATATGTACGAACCCTGTACAATACTCCAGATGACTCCCGAACAATGATCACAGTACTGT
This sequence comes from Euplagia quadripunctaria, assembly GCA_963859945.1. Lineage (NCBI taxonomy): Eukaryota > Metazoa > Arthropoda > Insecta > Lepidoptera > Erebidae > Euplagia > Euplagia quadripunctaria. The sequence goes on from OY982587.1 coordinate 2,317,394, forward strand.
TTCCTGTTTGTAGGATTAGTTTGTTGTTCAAAGTGATGACCTTTTATGGAAACTCGAACTCTGGCTTGACCATTATTGTCTTTAATGTCTTCTAGACGTAACCTAAGTTCAACTAAATATCTCACTAACCATTTTCTCTCTTCCGAACACTGTGGGTTGTTTAAAACAAGCTCTTTGCACTGAGTTATTGCCTTTTCAATGTCTTCCTTTGTCGCTGCGCTGTGGATTTTTAACTTCTTGTTGGCTATGGACTTGGGAACGTAACTGGAATCGCAGCTCTCGTCAGCGGAAACACATCCGGATGTGGAGGACGATGATGCTCTCGACGTTATTTCAACGTTAGGACTACAGCATATCAAACTATTTTTGTATTTAGGCGAGTCGTTTGCTATCGCGGCCGCCATCGTCATGTAATTTACAATAATTCTATAACAAAGGATGTCTCAACGTTGATACATTTTCCAATAATAACGTTTGGTTTTCGATTGTCACTGTTTACTATTCACGTTGTGGCGGACGTTCGTCACTGTTATCTGACGTTACGTAGCATCTCAAATAATGATTCGTAAATATTTTGGTCCAATTTTTAGCTTCTGCTGAATACAAATAGTGTCGTCATTTTTGACAGATAAATTTTAATTCATTTTGCGACTTAAGGATTGTCGTTCCGTTTCACAATAATACGAACTGTGTTGTAGACATACAATAAAGATTTTAAAGATCTTTCTGGTTATCTATTACGTGGATAATTTATTTGATTGAATTTACAACTAGTACAAATATTTTATTGGGGTAACAACAATTTAGTGCCCAAAAAAATTATTTTTCATTAAGCATTTTCAATCTAGTTTTTTATCGTAATGGAACGTTTCGACGCGCAAGCGTAGTAGGGCTGTGTTAAGTTGGCGGGGAGAAGTCAAGCAAATTTTTTAACCGACTTCAAAAAAGGAGGAGGTTCTAAATTCGACTGTTTTTCTTTATGTTTGTTACCTCAGAACTTTCGACTGGGTGAACCGATTTTGATGATTCTTTTTTTATTTGAAAGCTGGTGCTTCCCATGTGGTCCCATTTCAATTTGGTCCAGTTCTGACAATGGCATCCATGAGAAACCCATATATAAGTCTTTTATGGAATGGTTTTTTTTGTTGAAGTCGGTTTTTTTAAAAATAATTATTATTTCATTTAAAAAAAACTAAGATCGAACAAATAAAAATTTTGATCGAACAGTTAAGAACAGTTAACGAACAGTTGAAAGAGCAAAAAAAATGTAAAAAAGCGACTTCTCCCCGCCAACTTAAGACAGCCGTTGATTATTATCAAAACACAAAGGATCGTACGAGGGAAATACACTTGTATTCCGTATTGGTCTAAACAAATCGTGGATATTTTGAAATGTCTACATCAAATTCCACGTTTCAAATGTTCCAATAAACAAGAAACGATTCGTTTTGCTTACGGCCGGTAAAATTTCGTTGAATTTTCAACGAATCGTTTCTTATTTATTGGAACGCGGCATAAATAGGTTGACACCGTTTCCGCACTGCATGACAAACATTCGACGATGTGATGATAACATTAAGTAGGTACCTTAACGTGCTTTATTAGATCATCGGTATATTTATCCCAATTACTCAATGCTACATTATCGTTAGGTGTGACCTTTAGCCTGACACGTGTAGACTGTCTGGAATATACGGAATTAAGATAACGGGACGAACTAATTTTAATTAGATAGTAATCACCACAGTCCAGATATGTAACAGTTTCTTATTATTTACTATTATTTACCATTGAGCACAAATATTGCTTAAGTACGTTTGAGATAATGAAGTAAAAATTGATTAAAAGATGCTTTACTGGGTCAGTTCGGATATTCCATAGTTAATGCGACTGGCCTGTTGGTCTAGTGGTTAGTGACCCTGCCTGCTGAGCTAGAGGTCGTGGGTTCGATTCCCACCTAGGACAAATAATTGTGTGATGAGCATGATCAATTGTTCTGTCTGGGTGTAATTTATCTAAAATATGTATTTAGAAATATACTAGCTGCGCCCCGCGGTTTCACCCGCGTAAGTCCCGATCCCGTGGGAATATCGGGATAAAAAGTAGCCTATGTGGTAATCCAGATCTCCAGCTATCTACATACCAAGTTTCATCGCAATCGGTTCAGTAGTTTTTGCGTGAAAGAGTAACAAACATCCATCCATCCATACTCACAATCTTTCACCTTTATAATATTAGTAAGATAAGTATGTTTATCAGCAGTCTGGTTACCATAGTACAGGCTCTGTCTAGTTTGGGATCAGACCGCCGTGTGTGAGATGTGTCAAGTTATTATTATTATTACAAATTACACTACAGTACACCGTTTACTAATTAATATTGTAGGTATTGTCTTACAATGCGTCCTTTGCTTGCCGTTCTTTTTTTTTGTTCTGTATTTTCATATGGCTTTTCTTTTTAGACAACTAAGTTGGTAAACAAACGCAGCGGTTGCTTGACGGCAAACGATAATTTACTATAACTAAACATTCTGAACTAGTGTTGTTGCGAAAGCGATAGTTTTTTTTTTTTTTTTTTTTTTTTTTTTTAATAAAGATTACTAGTAACGTGGGTCACACATTACTAGTAATCTCGTTAACCCCTCCAGCTAAGCTTAACGCTTGTGTTAGGAGTGGATTCACAACGGTAGTGCACTGGGTGGGGTTCGAACCCGCAACCACTAGATCGCAAGTCCGACGCCTTAGCCATTACGCTACCGCCGCTTTAATAGTCTATCGATAGTATCATAATACTATCGATGCCTTGAAAATTGTGCTATCGATAGTTCTATCGAAATTATCGATTTCGATAATACAATCGATTGACAAAATTAAGAAATACTATTGCTAGAAACCGATAGTATTCATTATGATACTATATCGATAGTTTTAATATGTCAAAGCTTTAGAACTCACCTGTAGAAGTCACCTAGTCGGTTGTAGATAGTATCGGTATTATTGCTTCGATAGTATTATACTTCGATAGTGTCTATAGTATCCGAGGAAATCAATAGTATTGAGTTTTTGATCAATTCTCAATATCGATGGTATTCAAAATGTCGATGTTTTCGATAGCGCTATCGATAAAGTTACTTCTTTTCCAGGTCAACCATTGCAACAACACTGTTCTGAACTTAATTCACTTGACAGCCAATACCGTATTGGTCAGCCACTTCGTCTTCCTCTGTCCTGACCTCAAAGTCTATAATGTGTAATATGTAATCTTGATGCTTCCAGAGCCGTTATTTCGAATGCGACGACAGTGACGAAGAATACAGTTCGGACGACAGCTTCGTGCCGCGGTATGTCGCACACCAGGTCATGGAGGCGCAAGACCACCTCCATCATCACCACTTGGAGGAAGAGCAGGACGAAGATGACGAGGTAAGTTTCCACTTCTGGTCTCTTATGCATATAGGCTTTTTATCTCGGAAAATGTTCGATTCCCGTGGGATAAATTTGAATTTCTACGCGAATTAAGACGGTGGCAACACCTAGGTAATATTTAATAATAGAATGTCACCAATGACTCTGTGTAAATGTGATATCACACTATTAGTAACGTGGATTATACATTACTAGCTTTTTTATACCACGTCGGTGGCAAACAAGCATTAGGCCCCTTGGCGTTGCGTAGAGATGTAGCTTCACTCTGCATTCTCTATCGCATGTATCATGGGGAGTGCTCCGAGGAATTGTTCGGACTTATACCGGCCGCAACGTTTCGCCATCGTTCAACGCGACAAAACTTTCATCCCCATCACCTGGAAAATTGGCAATCCGTGGTGGATCGTGTGCGGTTCTCCAGATTTTTTTTGCCTCGCACAACCAATCTCTGGAATAAATTGTCGCCTGCGGTATTTCCGGACCGATACGACCTTCAAACCTTCAAGAAAAGAGCGTACTCCCATCTCAAAAGTCAGCAACGCACTTGTGACTCTTGAGTTGCATGTGTCCATGGGCGACGGTAGTCACTTACCATCAGGTGGCCCGTCTGCTCGTTTGCCCCCTAAAATAGAAAAAAAAAAGATGGTAAGCGATTACCTTAGCCTATGGACGCTTGCACTTCCAGAGGGCTCGCATGTGCATACCCAACTGCGTACTTATTAACCCCCCCCAGCTGAGCTAAATGCTTGTTTTGAGTAGGTTCAAATCGGTAGTGTAAATTGTAATGGTTCGAACCCGTAACCACTTAAGCGCAAGTCCGATATATCCACGGTACGATACCACTTTTCGATTGTTTTATCAAAATATCTAAAATATAACCAAATATTTCCAGGTGTTTGTAGATACAGTACCAGGGGACAACACTTCAACTGACCTACTTCTAGAAAACAAGATGTCCGTCTCCAGTGACGAGACGACGGAGTTGACGCAATCAGAAGCTGAACATAAACTCCAGCTTGAAGTGGCTGCTGGAACACCTGTATTTCTAAACTATTTATTGACCCATCCTATTACTTGTGCTATACAGTAAGAGGTGAAAAAAGTTGAATGCGCCAATGGGGCCGAGGGTCGTAGGGCTAGGGTCACCCTATAACGCTTCTGTTACAGAAGCAGCACTAAAATGTTTCTAGTCAGCGTAAGAATTAGATTAAAAACATTCGTGAGTGGTATTCGTATTTATTAAAAATATACTTACTGTTGTACTCACCGACGCGCTAGGTCTCTTCACTCCTTGATCAAGGGCCCTTGTCGGGCCCGAACTATTCGTAGATTGTCGGGCATCCGATCGTAATACACAGGTGAATACAAACGTATAATTATGTTTTTTTTTTAAAGATTACTAGTAACGTGGGTCACACATTACTAGTAATCTCGTTAACCTCCCAGCTAAGCTTAACGCTTATGTTAGGAGTGGGTTCACGACGGTAGTGCACTGGGTGGGGTTTGAACCCGCAACCACTTGATCGCAAATCCGTCGCCTTAGCCATTACGCTACCGCGCTTTTAATCGTAAGAATATGTTGTATTCAGAAAGCGCTTAAAACTAATTCCTATATTAAAGTTTAATGATCTTGCTAAATAATTACATATTTCTTATTGATATAAAAATGTACTTTTAAAGAGCTAATTTTTTTTTTAAAACTGCTCTTATGCTTAAGACTAATATGTATTTTACTTATATTAAATTACTACACGAGAGACTGCCATAAACTGTAAGTATTTTGCGCTGTCCATACCAAGATTATCTAGAATAGGGTTGCCAGATTATAAAATTGGTTAAAAAAATCGTATAATTCGGCTATCTAATGTAAGTATCCTCTTTGTGTAGTAGACGAATCATTCCCCGCATTTCAAAATCAAACCAAAGTAATTTATTTGTATGAAACCAATTTTAGGTAAGTATTTTTGAATTGTCAGGAGTAGTAGTCAGTCAGACTAAGTCCGTCGTGAAGCTAGTTGTCTGTGGAGAAGAACAGGCAAGAAACTCTTCGTGACATTCTTTTTCAACATGTTTTTTACAAGTTTCTGGCAAATTAAATGTAAAGACAATATAACATATTGCTCTAAAATATAAACAGTCACGCAAATTACCGCCATATTTAAGTAATAGCAGTCCAGAGATGACCAGCCCCGGCTAACGGAACTCGTTCACGAGGATGACGCATGCGTCAGCCATCGTCGACCCAACACATACGCCACCATCAGCACGACTTCTAGGCGAGCATGACATACTCAGAACCAACCTTCGACCGCGTTTGTGGTGATGTTAAATAGCCTGGTATTCCCCAAGAATTAGGATACCAATCTTAAATAGATATTTTCAAATCCGATCGGCGGTCACAGAAATTAGCGCGACCTTCTTCTTATTAGTATGCTCTTGACAGAGCAGTCGTGGTCAGGCGTGTTGTTTGGAGGCGCTCTCCACTTCTTGCTTGCTGATGCTAGGCGGGCGTTTTTATTGAAAGTCGCCGTTGGTCATGGCTTTTATCTGGTCAGTCCAGCGCATCGGAGACCTGATTCCATCCACTTTTCCCTGCACCACCAGGAGTTCCATAGCGTCCTCACGATGCGTCACATGGCCAAAGTAGCGAAAGATTCTGGTGTTGACTATGGTGGAAAGTCGGTTTTTGTTGCAAAGTTCACCAAGTATAGAGACGTTAATTCGTCGCTGGAGACAAGATGTGAGCAACATCAGTCTCCAGCACCACATTCCTAAGGCATTCACTCTCTCTCTTTCTTTAATGGTTCATGTTACTGCACCGTACAGAAAAATAGGGCAACAAGAGCCTCGCGCGACCTCTTAAGATTTATCTTGTTGGTGTCTATATATATGTAAACGTACTCTCTATGTGTGTAGTTTATCTTATTGGTGTTCTTATAATGTAATAAGTACGTAGGTGCACGTCGAGATACCTACATCGAAAGAAAAATCGTCTGCAGTAGTGTCAAACCTTACCCCTTATTGGGCTTTTTTAAAAGAATATGTACTTGTACCGCGTCACATGTTATTAGTATTTTTGTTCACCCCCTAGTTAAACTAAATGCTTGTATTAGGAGTAGATTCTCGTGGTAGTGTGCTGTGTGAGATTAGAACCCGCAACCACTTAATCGCAAGTCTGACGCTTTAGCCATTAAAATACAATAAAAAAGTAAATAACCTTTATTTAATCCCTAAAAGTGTGACGTACTATGATAGTTCAACACTGATTTAGTATAATTTCTGAGACTCAGCGGTATAAAAAAAGATTTTCCTATGGCAACACTGTGGAAGAGGCCGTAAATGATACTACCGCCAATAATAACACAAAAATATTTAAGAATATAAGTAAAAAAACTCATTTATTAACCTATTACGGTACCTATCAGTATTATTAGGCTTATGTTTTTTTTATATTGTCGTAACTTTCTGGGAAGCAATGCAGGAGGCCATGTTAAGATCTAAACTACATTCAGCTTTTTTATAATATTTAATAGACATAGAGCCTAATTTTTACTATTAATATTGTTAATAGTATTATTTATTTATAGGCTAAATGAATTCAATGAATTAATTAATTTGATTTGAGTTGACTGGAACAGAAGCTGAAGGTTGGCTTGTCTTTTACCCACTTTTTATTTGAAGGATTTCAGAAATGTCATTAGTTTGTCTTTCGTCTATAACCGTTAATATTATCCAAACTAAATGTTGTCATCCAGTTTTAAATAACTTAAAAATGCATTAGGAACCTCTGTGTCCCTGTGGCTGACGACAGCGATAGTTAATATTTATACTCTATCAAACTGGAGATGTACTAAGCCTGGCTTAATTAGCGCCATAGTGTTAAAAATGTACCTATGTTGGACGGCCGCCACTTACTACTACTAAGCAGGGACCGCGCTCGCGTCCGGTGTGCCGTTGTGCTATTTGTATAACGTCTATCCGTGTAATAGTGTTGAGAATCGCAGTAAAAAAATCAGAAAAAAGCAACCTGGCGAAGCCGAGCCGAGCTAGCCTCCTTGTGCATACAAGGGGGCTAGGGAAAACTGCATTGCTCTCTAATTTAAAGCGTAATTGCCGAAAAATAGAACGTATTTTGCTGTAACAACGTCTGGTCTCTAAACGGGCAGACCCAGTTGCCGCGAACAAATTCTTCTCAAATAAACGCGCCTTAAGGCATTATAATTCTGGATTTTAAGCTTAGAATTTCAAAATATTTTATAAAAATAATAATTTTTAGGACATTATTGTCGAAGTGATTATGTATGTGAAACGCTTGTAATAAGTACCTAATTACATTAATTTGTATTGAAATAAGAGAAATAAAAATGATTAATCATAGCGCTTTATTTTATTCTTGTATTTTTTCTTGACTTTTAACAGGTCACCCCACACAAAACGCGATTACTGGAATTTTGGGACAGGGTTCTGTATGTTTCGCTTCCATATAGGGGTACAGGTCGAAAAACTTATAGCTTTTATGCATTCTTAGAAACACTGTTACGTCACATGACCTAGACATCGTAACTAATATTATCTATCTAAATCCTTAAACGAGTAATTCTTATATATACGTATTCAGGGTTTATCTGACAATGGAACACTTACTTAATTACTGCAAGAGCATAACTCTAGCATGCAGTTAGCAACTGTTGTTACGAGCCAGGGTTTGGGATTAGATATACACCAATTTATTACGAAGTAGACACAATTCACAAATATTTAAAAAATAAAAAAAAATTGGCAGTCACGGGACTGCCGACAGAAGTGAACCTTAAACGAAACGACGAACTTAAAACGTCACATTAACAGGTTGGTGACATCTCTCTCCCTCTCCTAGTCCCAGTCCCTGCCCTTGTCCTTCTCTCCCGCCCTCTCCATGTCTCTCTGACGCTGTACATGTAAATATAAGAAACTCGCCTCCGTCTTACGAATTTTCAATCTCGTCGTAAAAAAATTTTTTTTTTAAATATAGTACACATTTTCCATACATTTTCGATCAGGGTCACGTGACCCTGACGCGAGTTTAACATTTTTTACCTAAAGAAGTTTTCATTTCAAAAAGAAAATTATTGAAATAATTCACCATTAACACAAGTCACAGTTATAGTAGATAAGGTGTCTTTATCGATAAAAATTGCTGTTCCCGAGGTATAAATGAATTTTTGTCAAATCTACATTACGCGATCGACTCTGAGGATAAAAGACAGTTTTATAATTGAAAACACATTTCATCTTAAATCTATTTATTCTCAGTCAATAAAAACATTAATTACCATACACTGTCACTCACGCAGACTATATATAAAATTTATTCTATAATACCACTTATAACTAAGACGGTAGGCAGTGAATTGGGAGCTATCAGTGTTGCCAGCATAAGTTTTTCTACTAAATTAGAGGAAAATGTTTAGAGGTACTTTTTAAAGGGGATTAAAATTTCTTTTTAGAGGGGAACAAATTTCTTTTTCAAATTAGCTCGACACAGCATGCAAGTAAAAATAATTTTACATAAAGACCTGGATCACTACCTACCCAACATAGATTGACAGAGTTAGCAATATAGTATAATAACTAGTAAAAAGGACATGTATGTAACATTTTACACTACCCTATAATATGAAACAAGAATCTCCAACTTCTGACAGGTACTACAATTATGTTGAACGCGTCACAAAATAGGTATTACATACCTTTAATTTGCCTGACGTTTCGACCAGGTTGCGCTGGCCGTGGTCAAAAGCTGAGTCCTTTTAAATACGTGATAATTCACATCAACATAATTATATTATCATGGAACGCTAAAGTTCAAATGTTAGATAGGTACTTATTCTTTAACGTAAACTTATTGGAACATTTTTTTTAAATATGTAATGTTTAATATAACCCAGAGACTCTCCCTAGACTATTGTAGACATAACCTGCCTGATAGTAAGCGGTTACCATACGCTATAAACACTCATTAACGACTCATTCGACGAGTTGTTAACTCTATTAGCCCCTATAATATTATGCATAGTGACTGAATGTTCACCCCGTGGTGTAAGTTGGCGTGTCATCGCGGAGTTCTGGGTTTGATTGCCAATCGTGCAAAATATTAGATTTTTTTGTTCTCTTTAACAGTGCCATGATAGATGCGCAGTAGATGGTGTCAAATTTATTACATATTACGTTGGGATCAAAAATATCAAATGTACTGCTAATATGTTGTTACGCAATACAATTTTACCGGTTTAACAAATATGGCGACAAAGACTTAACATAAAATTATTGAATGCCATTGTCACGTATATGTGACAAAGGAAAACGAACGTTAAATGTCACAAAAAAAAACGGTTCGGATTATGATCCATCGTATTTGTCACATGTATGTGACAATGGCGTTTGAAAAAGGGTGAATGAGAAATATTAATAAGTTATCAATGTTACTGTAAAAGAACAAAACCATACTAAAATCATGAGTTCCTACTTACATCATAAGTTGAACACGGTGTCCGATAGCTGGCGCTGTATCGGTTTTCTGTATCACGCTCGTGTTTGGCTACCTAAGTCTATATATGCATAAACCGGTAAATGAAAGTAGTTCTCTAGAGTTCTAGACCATTAACAAATACAAGTAATTAAAAATTTTGACGGTAATAGGGATCTAAAGATGAATTCGTTAAACGCGAATTTCAAAATATTTTTTACTAGTAATTATATAATACAGGATTTTTCAATACGTCACATCCGGTTAATTTTAGCTGTGTCCTAGGGGCATTTCCGTTCGAGCTGTCCCTTGCCGCCTTCGTCGTATTCCTGTGAGGATATCCACATTTGCTGGAAGGAGCCTATTGATGCTAAGATGGACCCACCTGGAAGAGAAAAGTCCAGATTTAATACACAATAAATTAATCACAAAAAATCTGGTCATTTAAAAGAGTGGTCGCGAATTTGTTTGCCCGATTTCTTCTCACAAGGTTCAACCACTTATGCCACGTTCCAATAAACAAGAACGATTCGTTTTGCTTACGGACGGTAAAATTTCGTTTGAATTTTCAATGAAAATTTTACCGTCCGTAAGCAAAACGAATCGTTTCTTGTTTATTGGAATGCGGCATTAGACGGTAGACGGACGGGCGGTTATAGATCGACACAGGCAGATATATTATGTTATTCATTTTTTTCATAAACATTAATCATTTATTTGCATAAAACTTGGGTAAAAATATGTCTTTATAATTTTACATTTGACAAAGCAACCTATTGTTGCGGTAACTTTCTGTGATCAATAATTTTGAGTGTAAACATTTTCTAACATTAATCTTTGGGTCACTGGCGGTCGAGCTAACCCGACGTGTTGGCTCTAGTGCTAGCATGGAGAATCCACCCTTCACGCTGTGCGCTTGAAGGCGCGTACGAGAAGTATGCAGTGAGGCGGTCGAGCCAGCCCGGCGCGTTGGCTCAGGTATGGTACTCAACCGATCCACGCGGCGAACCTGCGCTCGGTGGGCGAGGGCGCGGCGTGGCTCTTGAGGCGGTGCGAGGAGGGCGCGCGCGCCGCCAGCTCCTTGGCGAGGCGGTCGAGCCAGCCCGGCGTGT